>WOVY01001287.1:0-280548 GCA_013436015.1 Rhipicephalus annulatus | reverse complement strand
GGTACGTGGCCAGAAAGTGTGTATTGAAGTTGGCATGCGTACAATGCAAAGAAGTGCTTCTGTTTGAGAAAGCTGTCGCGGTTGCTGAACAGCTCCCTTCGCAATTCACGAGAGCAATGCGACTGGGGTGGACTTCTGTACCCCTCACGACAGCTGTATGATTTCATTGCCTCACTTGAAAACTTGTTTACTGAATGTTTCAGTGTTTCCATGTTGCACACAGATAGCATCTCTGACATCCTTTCATTGGTGAAAAACTAATTTCTGAACTCGAAAGCGGCGGCTGTCCAGACCACAAAGATGCAGGGAGCACAAAGCTCGTTTCGTTCTACGTGCTCACTCGCCTTCACTTCTTAGTGAAGGGAATGAACAGGGAAAACGCTTCGAAACGAGCGAGAGCAAAACACTTAAAGCTTAGCAGAACAACATAGAGCCTGACGTTCCTTGAGCGACGGTGTCGAAGTCTTTCGATGATATTTATTTGGTTTTTTAATTATGCGAAAAGCTTGCGCAGTCAATTTAAAATAAAAATTTTTGCGCATATTCACTTCTGTATTGGTGTCTTTCAGACTTCCTATCTATAGGTGAAAACACGTTCATGTTTCGAACAAATGTTTGCATGGACACGTACCGCAGGCACGAAGAGAAAAGGTAAAATATAACATATTTCATTAATACCTACAACGTATACCAGCACTAGATGCCGAACAAAAACTCATCATAAAAACCACCGCGACGGACGTGCGTCCGCCCTATAAGTCATTTCCTCGAATAGCACAGTTGCCGTCCGATGTGACTAAACTTCCTTTGCCAACACCCTCACGTAATCGCAACAGGACTGGTTCAGTTTTTCAATAATATCACGCGTCCCTAACGAATAGCTGCAAATTTGCAGAAGGGTTCGCATACTTTAGCTTTAATTCTCGTGATAACAGCTGGTAACTTTAGTCTTGCATCATATTCAATTTGCTGCCGTGAGTCTAAATTTGCACCAAACGCAAACTTACTATATATCCCAGTTATATTGACATTTTTAAAAGCATCGCAGTTAATGCTCATATTACACTTTCGATGCGTACGTTTTCGCAAAAGCCAAATTCAACTTACGCTCTGATTGTGTAAACAAACCGTGGAAATCACGGTACTTGCGTGCGTGACTACCTATACGAGCAGGGGCGTTTCGCAATATAAACATTTAGATTTTGTTGAACTGGCGCGGAAGCACGGTGCGACGCCGTTCACGGCCGCACGCACGAACGAACGAAGCAACAACGCTGCGAGACTGCGCCAGACGCGCGAGCAGCACGCGAACGCGCGAACTATCAGACTACCCACCCGTCGCGAACCGCGTGGCAAAGGGGACTTGTAACCATGGCAACCACGGCTAAGTCTTCAGGTGAAGGCGATGGTAGCGCCACCTGGATTTTCCGAAAAAAAACGCCTCAGCGTGGAGCCTTCAGTGGACCCACTCCCCCATTCTAGTACACTCTACCCATAACCATATCCCGATCACAAAGTCCTAGTGGAAACTATGTCATCTGCGCATGGAGGTCTTTAAGAATTATGAGTGAATTATAAACCAGCGATTTCTGCGATTTAGGCTTCACTCATGACGCAGAGGTCGAAAAATTGAGGTAGGGCTTACCCATAAGCGCGAAAATGCACGTGACAGCGACGAGAGACGAAACAGGACGTTCGCGCGACCGAACGGTTTTCTGTCCGACTCCGTTTTGGTGAAGCGTTGACATCGCATACCAAGGAAACAAAAAAAAATATCTATCTATCTATCTATCTATCTATCTATCTATCTATCTATCTATCTATCTATCTATCTATCTATCTATCTATCTATCTATCTATCTATCTATCTATCTATCTATCTATCTATCTAGCCGCTTACATCTGGGTTCTCTCCTGTTCACCTCTTCGAGCACACCGGGCACAGAGAGTTTTCGCTTCCATCGAAAACTTTCTGTGCCCGGTGTGCTCAGATTTGAGTGAACGTTAAAGAACACCAGATGGTCGCAATATCCGGAGCCCTCCCCTATGGCGTCTCTCATAATCATATTGTGGTTTTAAGATGGTAAACCCCACATATCAATCAACCAATCCTTGACTTGATGTAGACCGAAATGGTATGGGAAGGTGAGAGGGTTAGACGAATATGATTGTCTGGTCACGACATGAATAACGAGAAAAATCCGTCGCGTGCGTCCTCAAATCCATCGCGTAGGCCCCCAAGACCGTTGTTGTGTGCCGCATGCTGTGCATGGCATCGCGGTAGAAAGATGGCAACGTATCGTCCTGTCGCTTCCCAAAAGATACAGATGACGTGCAACGGAGATTGGTGTTGATTAGAATGCAGTGGAAAGAAAGTGACGGAGACCATGCTGGTTTGTTCCAATCAATTTACTCTCGATGACTTCAATATCCCAGGTGAGTACACTATTTAGCGTCTGTGCATTATTGTCAATATTCGGGTTTTCTAAGCGAGCAATTTAGTTTCGGTTATATATATTGTTACGTTTGAAAGAGACCGGTAGATGTTTAAAGGGGCCGTTTATTAGGTCGCGCAGGGCAGCTCAGAAGCGGCCAACCGGTTAAAGTTCCTCCTAATCCTATTCATTTCTAACTCTGGGCGACAAGTGCGTTCGTTCGTTTGTTTGTTTGTTTTCCTGGACTGATGGTTCATACCCACTCAGGGGGATTTGCCAAGAAAGCGTAGTGCAGTTTTTCTGGGATCATTTTAACTATGTGTTACAAATTTGTATTATATTATGAATAATGTAAGGGAAATCACCTAAAAAGAGAGTAAACGAGAAAAAAAATTGAAAAATCAAGTTGAGAATATTTGAGATTTCAGGTGTTGTGATTACCACTGAGCTGCGTTTACTTCACTTTGCCATTTAGAATTTTTGGGGGGGAGTAATAAATGATAATTATTTGATTGAAGATCACAAAGATATACGTTTGGATGCCTGTATATAATCGCAAATGACATTGAAAGCATCCCTGTGGCAATGTCCCAAAACTGAGGCACCAAAGCTTAGGGGAGTTTCCGCCGTCCATCTAACGCCTATTTTCAGAAATGGAAAAAGTGACCTTTTTCGAAGTATAACGTATCGGCGGCAATACAAAAAAATAATGTTCTAGTGATTCAATTTCTCCGCAGAATGCGCAGAGGGATGATATTGTCTGACCAGCTTTGTGTAGATACTGGTTTAGGGGGAAGGGGGGGGGGCACGACATCGAAATTTAGTAATTAAAACTTCGAGCTTTCTGGACTGGCTCCAGTGGGGTCACCATAGAAACTTGAGGTGGTTATCTTCTGTCCATGTAGTTACTTTTTCTATCGTATCAGTGGAGATTGCTGATTTTCGATATTCAACATCTGGCAGTATGGATAATACTGGGCCATCAAGTGCGGCTCGTGCTAAGAAATCGGCCGTATACGCTTCGCTGTCTTCGTGCATGTGCGCAACAATATATAAGCAATCGCTTTAGGGAAATTGGTTGTGTTATGTGTGTGAGCGTATCCATCGCGTATGCTCCTTTCTGCGCAAGTCGTAGTGCTACTCATTCTCAAAATATGTTGCTGCAATCCTCCCCTCGAAAGACTGGTTTCTCATGTGTTAATATACACATACGCAAACACATATATGCACGATTATTGCCACATTCCTTTCTCGAGTTTTGTTATTGCCCCGTTATGCATGAGTTGCGCAAACCACGCCGAATGATCTAGAACAAAAGCGATACTCGTAGAACCTTGCAATGCGATTACGCGCCCAAAGCAAACATTAGTTTCTTATGGAGCTTACGTGGATGCTAGCGATAACGCTTGAATATTGGACGACACACTTATAAATGCGGACGCGACGCTAGCGATAACGCTTGAATATTTGACGGCACACGTATAAATGCGAACGCGCTTCACCGTTTGTCAGTTGATCGACGGCAGTTGCTCTGTTCGCCGCTGTCAGTGACAGAGTGTATCACTGTAATTTTTTTTAATAAATGTATGTAAGGAGAGGTTGGTACGTATCGCTGTAATCTTATATTGCGTTTACCGGCCACACTTTCAGTCAAATAAACAGTTTCATCTTAAACCTACAATCTTCTCCCTTCGTCCACATGACGACCTCGTGCTGATATACATAAAAAACGAATGTACGTTCCCGAAAAAAAAATCTTGCACTGGCGTTTGTTTCATCCTCGTGAACTGTAGGATAAACCAGAAAAAAATCGATAGTTCTCACGTGCCTTGGGAATCGGTGCTTTGCGAAGCATGCGGAAGGAATTGCGACACAGTGAAGCGCAACTTATGTTTAAACAGGCTTGTTTCCGAGTGATGTATTTAGTATCGCCATCCCAAAAAATATCCCATTGCTAAGTTTTGTAAACCTTACAACGTGAATTAAAGTGAATTTGCTTTGATTTGTTATGAATTTCTTGTACTAATACTTTCACCAGGGTCGTACGGCTGTCATTTTTAGGTGGTGAAGTGGGGTTCGTAGTGTGCGTGCATATTGCGTGCACATACTACTTTGAATATAAAGTACTGGCAACATGAATAAGGGAGTGCTCGGAGGCACAATATCTTATTTATGAGACACCTGTTCTAGCAACATGGACCGGCGAACAAAAAGACCACTTCAATTAAAATCGAAACTATACTTTTGGCCTTATCTCAATGTACACTGACCCAGATGTAGCTCCGTTCTGTAATGAAGTGAACGGTTTATGCTTAGTCAGCTTTTAACGGGAGTCGGAGCAGTAACGTTCTGTGACGAATCATCGCATAGCACCACCGCATAGCCGGTGTGGTGAGCATCAAACCAGCCAGATATTCTCGCTCTTGTTCTTGTTCACCTATTGATCGTGGCGCATACCCACTATGGGGGATTGACGAAGAATCAAGTGGTTTTAAAAATAATTGCTCAGATTTAGTATAATGGAGATATAATAGAAATATTACCGATAACCTAAGAAAGTGGATTGCTTGATCTAATGCATACAAATATTCAAATAAAAAAATGAATTCATTATTAGAATAGAGCAATATTCAGATTTTTATACGTATATAATTATGTAGACACGTTAGGATAATGAAACAGATTAGTTAGTCAACCTATTTGTTTCATCAATATAGTCTTCGCCGCCGCATCGCACCTCTGCATGGCTGCAGCGAATCACAGCGCGAGCAGACGAGTGGCGCCATCTCTCTATCGCCGCTCCCATCACCCGTAGTATATATATATATATGATGAATGGGAGACGTGGCTTGGCTCATACGACATGTTAATTCTATACTGATTTTTTTCCTCATCGGCTTCTACCAACCATCGCTTCATACGTCACATGATTTCCCCTCCCCCCGAAAGAAGGCATGAATTACGAACAAGAAAAATAAACAAGGAGAGGTTAAAAAGTCACAAATGTCAAAATTCACAATTTGGCCTATGCTCCAGGGTAGTTCCAAATACTTTCAAAGACTTCAGGGGAGAGTGCAGCAGTCCGGTTAACGCAGGAGTTCTGGTGGGCGAGGCTGGTGGTTGCGTCCTGGATAACACAAAAATGCTTTGGACGTGGAGATAGGGGTAATCACAGCTGGCATTCTTGTGAAGAACGAACGAAGCTCGAGCATCTTGCAGAATCGACAGTTATGATATTGTAGGCATCGAATTCCCCGTCGTGGTTGATACACAAGCCGTGCAGGCAGCTTGCGTGCGCGTTGATCGAGGTTGATTGGGTGCTGCCTGTGTTCATGTCGAATACAAGGGGTGCTTTTGTGGCTTTTGGAAATTTTTTCATAGCGATGTCGCGGATGTTTTGATCGAAGACGCATTTTCGATCTCTGGTTGAGAATGTATCCACGACGATGGGCCTTTTCGCAATGTTCTTTGAGCTTTAAGAGTGGTTTCGATGAAGTTTTCTTTCGTCGTTGACAATGTTGAAGTGTACTTTTACGTTGTACTTTCTTGGTTTCGTCGACTTGCTTGGGGTATGACATTGATCGTGGTGTGCCAGGATTCTCAGCAATTCCTCCGCAGGCTTCTACGACGCCAACCAATGCAGCTGTTCTGGCGCAAGACAATGTGGGGATATATATATATATATATAGTCCAAGTCAGTTCAAGCGAGTCGATGGAGCAATGCAAGCGTGGATCTGCTGACATCGCCGACTGAGGCGGCGTGACAAATATCGCGTACATTTTCATTTCCCTGGTGACGTGATATTATTCCGGATTGAATAAAGTGACGTTCGAAGTGTGCCGTTTCTGCACGACAACGCCCGTTTTGAAACAGTTGGCGAGATCGGAGATCGCGAGTAGCGATGCAAGGTCATTTCGCAGGTGAACACGGCTACCGGCGTCTCTGCGCTGGCTCGCTTCGCTTCCGCCTTTTCTCTTCACTTCGATGACATCGAGAAAGCAATAGCGTATGCTAACGCATTACGTACGAGTGCAAAGCTTAATAGTGTTGTCAAAGACAAGCGCTTTGATGACGAGCTCGCGTGTGAACGGCGTAGGCAGAGTGAGTCGCTCCGTAGGCGACGGCCAGCAATTTTTTTTATCATTTTTTATGAAACGAAGCGTGGCTGTGCATTGTGCACGTGTTTTGAGCTTTAATACGAGGATATGAAGTCGTCCGATCGTGCATGCCGAGGCGCCGCAGGGGGGTGGAGCCTGCCGCTGATATAGCTTCTTCGCCGCCATGTGTCCAAAAACGTCGCATGCGGCACGCCGCATCGCACGGAAAATCACACGTCACTCTCACGCTTTACCACTAAAACAGTCATACATTGCCTGTAACAGTGCAGACACGCAGCGCACAAGTGTTTGTACCGACACATGAGCCCGCTACACATGAGCAGTTGCCTTCTTCAATATCGGGCTTGCTGGACAGGTCCTTCAATTTGAAGTAACTCCCCCGCCGCGGTGGTCTAGTGGCTAAGGTACTCGGCTGCTGACCCGCAGGTCGTGGGATCGAATCCCGGCTGTGGCGGCTGCATTTCCGATGGAGGCGAAATTGTTGTAGGCCCGTGTGCTCAGATTTGGGTGCACGTTAAAGAACCCCAGGTGGTCGAAATTTCCGGAGCCCTCCACTATACGGCGTCTCTCATAAACATATAGTGGTTTTGGGACGTTAAACGCCACAAATCAATCAATCAACTTGAAGTAACTGATGCGGTTCGCCGAGAAGGCTTGATGTTAGCACGCGCAGCGCAACTATATTTCCGCTGTTTCGACAGTCAAATCTGCCGATGAGGCGTTTCGTGGCCAGAACCCTTTCACCTTGATTCAGCAAGAAATATTTCAACATTTCGCGACTCTGCAGAAACAATATGTTCTATATTCGCATTATGGCTTGATGAAGCGCTCTTCATTTCGATAATACTGCCGCGCGTTGCGTGCTCACAATACGTCAGACCATCAGTTACCGTTTAGACGCCGGTGTAGCTGGCGTTCCTGGTAGGCCCACGATGCGCACCCACCTATAACACTTCAAAATGTATGTCGATCCACCTCGTAATGATTGACTCAAGGCCAAAACATTCCACATAGACAATTACTCGCCGACTGCTTCGCAACGAATCGGTTCCCACAAGGCGCAAGACCTGCCCATATTTTTTATAGGTAAATGCGTTGAAGCGAAATAATTGTCACTGACGCAGTTATATGCTCCTTGGACGGAGTTACACACCCAACTCCTTCCCAGGAGTATTTTCTGAAAGTCTTGTGTTTCTCAGTATATTTCGGTTTCAACACTATTAAAAAACGTCAAAGACGACAAACAGTTAACGCTTAACAAACACCAGAGCGTAAGATTATACACAAAACGTTCATCTTGGCGCAGGAGTGAAACACTCGACTTTTCCAACTGCTCGTCAGTGTACTGACGAGGTCGGATCCACGCGGTACGATGTTACCTGGGCGTCCTAAAATGTTGTCACAAGTGGCACCCACGGCGTAGCGCAGCTCGGGGTAGCAGACAAGTGACAACGCAGAAATAACGATACGAAATAAGGTAAAGACAGCGTATGCTATGCATATTAGACACGTCGTCCTAATCTACGCAAATAAATACCGCAGTATACGGGTTGAACTGGAGAGAGTTAAGATGAGCCCATGCGTGTCATCATGCGGCTCGTCGGCGACTTCGGTGCCGTTTGGTTCCGCTTAGTAAGCGGCTTGATTGGCTCCTTGAGATACAGATAATCCCAACACCAGGTGTTGTACGCCAGTAGCACGATTAGTGCGCAGCCAACCTTCATGGCGATGCCAGGCAGTATGAACTCGTCCTCGAGCAAGTCTCCATAGTCGGTGACGTACTCGCTGACCGGCGTCGCAGTGGACGCCATGAAGCCGAAGTAACAGCAGAACGTGAACGGCATGAGCAGGTACAGCGGGTGCACCTTGAGCGCGTCCGAAATGTGGCAGATGAGAGGCGCGAAGATCACGATGTTGTTCAACGAGTTGTTGATCTCGGCCAGCACCAGGGCGACGAACGCGACAAGCAGCTGCACATAGAAGGCAGACGTGGTTGCGCTGCTCGGCAGCAGCCCGTCGAAGTTCTGTTGCAGCTTGTAGTGCACGATGAGCTTGGCCACGCACACACCAGCACCCATGGTGATGACGAAGGCCCACGATATCTTTTTGACGGCATGCTGTGCCATCTGGCTATGGAAGCGGCGACGTGATCGGCCTCTTCGGTGGTAGTAGATGCTGGGCAAAGCGTGCAGAACGAAAGCCAAGAAGAACACGCACGCCGTCTCGTTGAAGGTTGACTCCGCGGCCTCGATGTTGAGCGCCTCGGCGTAGTGGTGCGAGCCAACGATGGCAACGGCCATGCAGAGGAAGGTGATGATGGTCGCCATCTCGGTAAAGCTGACGGCTCCCAGCTCGGCGAAGTGCCGGTAGATGATGTCCTCGAAAGCCCGCTTGGAGATGTGGTCGCTGGACACCACGTCGCTCGCGTAGCACACGGAGAGCACGAACCACAGCAGGAACGAGCAGAGCACCGTCAGCGGCAGGTGCGACTGAACCCACTGGTAGATGGTGATGCGGCGGTAGTTGTACATCTGCTCCATGAATGCCTTGACGAACAGGTTGCCGCCGCAGCCTACCACGGAGCCCATGCTGCCCAGAACGGCGGAGTACGAGATTCCGATGAGCAGGCCTTTCTTGACAGTGAAGAACTCGCTCAGGATGTGTATCACGTCCGGCATGACGACACCACCTTCGATGAGGTAGCGCGCCTCCATGATGGGCGTACCGATGCCCGCGGTGCGGCGCACGTAGCGCGTCCTTAACTCGAGCACGTGGAACAGCCGGTTGTCCTGGATGTGCTGCAGCGCTTCCATCGCGATGGGCAACACGATGGCGGCGGTGCGCACGGCGTTCGTCCACATCGAGACAAGTATGGTGGTGATGACGAAGCCGCCGATGATGAAGCCCGACTTGCCGCCGAACACCAGCAGGGACGTCAAGATGACTCGCTTGTGAAGATTGGTCGCTTCGACACCGTGCACTATGAGAGCGTACCTGGAAGACGAATGGTCACTGTCACGACGCGTGCACCACTTTCTTAACCGCAGCACGTACTTCAAGCAACTCGTTACCCGTTTCCCTTGCACATATAAGACCTGTTATCTGTCATATATAAAAAAGAGTACTGATGACATTTCTTTGGATACATCTTGGTATTTTATTATTGCAGTTTTCAGACTAACTGACTAACAATTTGCCAATATCACGATTACACTGTCTCCTGTTGACTATTTTAAGCACAGAAAATATTTGCTTTCGCAATACCCATCGTAGCAATAATACTGGAAATAGTTTTTGAAGAGTAGTTACTCTTCGATAGACATCTCTTCAATTTCAATTCTGTGATCTTGTGATGGAAAGCATTGCTGCAAGAGCACAACTTATTAATTGACGCAATGCTCCAATTTGGCCTAGTTAGAACTTATTCATCTTAATTAGGTTGTTGTGTATCTCTTCATCTTCACATGCTTGCGTGAATGCTTTTGGATGAATATCTTATGGTCATGATCTGCATGCTGAGACCATGTGCACATCAGTGCTGTGCCCACTACCACTGCACATATCCTTAAAAAAAGCCGGAAATGTACGCTAAAACTAGCAACGCACGACCCGAAAGCCGATGCAAAGACCGCTTGCCCATGCCGCCATCTAATTGACAGAAGCAAAGTGATGCGTACCCGATATACAGCAGCATCGTCTCGGAGGTGTAGTACTCCAGAAGGTCTGACGTTGAGTAGTTGAGAAACGCTGGCGCCAGAATTATTGGGAGGAACGATACGATGGCTGGTGGAATGGACTGCAGCAAAAGAAGCAAAAGATAACGTATAGATAAACAAAATGGTGGATATAACACATAGCAGTTGTGTTGCACTACTGTCCGAATTTCAGGCCATGTAGCATCTTCGCTTGTACGGGCGTATAAATTTCGCATGCTTATTTTCGCCACCTCAAGTAAGACCCCAACGTACTTATCGACTTGTGACTGCAGCCATATATTTTTTGGCTTTCACCATTCAAAGCGGCTGACCGGAATAGTTTGTAAACGTAGGTTTACAAACGTCTAAACGAACAAAACAAGAGAGAGTTATTAGGCTTATATAGTTAAGCAATGCCAGTAAGTGCCGTTATCACGATAGCATGGTAAGTTTTGAACGCGAATTAATTTTTTAGTCGGGCCATGTCAAGCATCCGGCGTTATCCGCGGGGATGTCCGCGCCCCGGCAGGTGTAATCTCTCCGCTTTCACTCTTTCTCCCATAGCAACAGCTGCGGGCACGCCCGCTTATCCTCGCCCCTAGCAACCCGAGCATGTGGTGCGAGAAAGCATAGGAAAGGGTAGGTGCAGTGCTTCGACGCTCCTTCTCTTGCCATTCACTCTCCCTCCTCTCTGCGCCACACTACCGCGTCTGCTCGCACCTCACTCTCGACCATTCGCTGGCTGAGCACTCTCAAGAACATTCGAAAATGTGTGCTCGAGACGCCGCTGTGAAACGCCAACGCCGAACCGAGAACGCTGGCGACCCACACTCCCGTCCGCTCGCTCCTCACTCTCAACCATTCGCTGGCTGGGCGCCTCTCAAGGCGATGGCGGAAGTCGGTGAAGGTGAATGTCTGACGGCAACGGTACCTTCTTTCGGCGCAAGAAATGCATTCACATTTCCTCACAATTCCGTTCGGGGAAGTGGGGGCATTTTTTCAGATGTTAGCTCCTATTTGTTATTGACGTCATCGTAGAAGACAGTCGTTCCTTGGTACTGCCGTGACCTGTAGGGCAACTACTGATTACGCATGGTTGCTGTACATACCTGGAAGAGCCAGAGCAAGAGTACGTAGAGGACGATGAAAGTGCAGTGGCTTTCGGCCGAGCGTTGCCACAGCAGTGGCGTCAGGGAGATCGGGATGACGTACATGGCGAAGGCGCGCACGTAGAAGCCGATGGTCATGAAGCGGTCGGGTAGCCTGTGCCGCGCCAGGTCCGTCAGCGAGAGGTCTTCCGGACTTGCTATCTGCTCTATCATGGCTGCTGCTCTTCTCCGTCGTCGATGAGCGGTTCCACGACACGCCTATCTCGGAAGAGGGTTGCAGCTGTGTCGGTGTGAAGTAGATGAGTGCGTTAGCTTTAAATGATCGCAAAAGTTAAACAGTCAACTAGCTGAGATTGAGAAATTATTCTCCAAAAACACATCTTTCGTAATTTTCTCCATCACGGGTATAAGAACAGATGCGAAATATCCATGTCAAATGTATCACTTTTATTAAATTTTCCGCCTCAATTCCTCATGGAGACGTCATATTTCTGAAAAGCATTTTGACTTAAGCCACATCGATTCAGGGACACTTTTTTTAAATCTAGCATGCTTAGCATCTCTCTCGCCAAGAAGATAATGGACTACTACATTTTTACTGATCAGGAATGACGTAGGACCTGGTAGCCATCAAAATCTACGACGTCACGGCGAATGGTGCGAGAACATTAAGCTGGGGCCACAAACCACGTTTTATTTTCAGGTGTTTTCGCGCTTACCATGGGTCGTCTCGCAGCAGTCCGGCCCGCCGACTCTAAATCTATTTGCGCGTGATCACCGCATAGCCCGAAATTCAGAGTGACAGCCTGACATGTAACAATGGCGTCCATGCGAACCAGTGCAAGAATACTGTGTGGTTGAGCGTGCCCTCTTGAACGTGCATTATGTCCATTTTAACGTTGTATTTTGCTTGGCCTTCTAAATGAACGTTTTCCTAGTTGTGTACACCTCGGCGTGAATAGATAAGGGCCTGAGACGTTGAATGCACCATCTCAACCGTTTTCATGTGTGTATGTTCACCGTAGCACTGTTCGTTTAGTTATTAACTTACAATATCGCATGGGTAATAACCAATATGGCGTCACCGGAATCCATTAGTAAAACCTCCAGTTTCATAGCTAATTGATTGATTGATTGATTGATTGATATTTGGGGTTCAACGTCCGAAAACCACCGTATCAAGTTGAGGGCTCCGGAAATTTCCACCACCTTGGGTTCTTTAACGTGCACTCAAATCTGAGCACACAGGCCTACAGCATTTCCGCCTCCATAGGAAATGCAGCCGCCGCAGCCAGAATTCCATCCCGCGACCTGCGGGTCAGCAGCAGAGTACATTAGCCACTAGACCACCGCGGCGGGGCAGTTTCATAGCTGACCTATTTGTTTTGCCGGTGGCCGTTTTTGCATACGTCTACTCCAAATTTCGGGAGGGCCAGCTATTTTTTTTTCTTGACGGGAAAGATTTTTTGCAATGTGTGCTCTTCACAGGTTGATGATGCTCTTACCAGCGAAACCATGGCTTCCTTAGAGAGTCGGCAATGAAAAGAAAGTGTTGGACAACTCACCTCACAGCGACAACGTTGCTTTCGCGTTGCCGTGATCGTCGCAGTAGCCAAACGTAGCACTTGGACAGCAGGCGTCGGGTGCAGCACCGCGTCGGGGTTTTTCTTCTTCTGCTCGAGATAGGCCACGAGCCTCGAGCTGCAAAATCTCTTATTCTTCCTCGTTCTTTATCAATGATGTTTTACGGTACGGCAGCAAAGACGATGAAGACGACGATTGTATGAATAATAATAATAATAATAATAATAATAATAATAATAATAATAATAATAATAATAATAATAATAATAATAATAATAATAATAATAATAATAATGATGATGATGATGATGATGATGATGATGATGACGATGAAAACATAATTTTGCTCCAGAGAAAAAGCAGGGGAGACCCCGCGCCCCCCGGCTAGTCTCACGTAGAGATCGCCAAGATGAGCTTGGCGGCTTGTTCACGGGCACTTTGTACGGTCAGGGTTTGATGGTTGGCTTCGGGGCTTCGCAAGAGCGCTGCCCACCTATCCTCGCTGAAGGCAGAGCCGATGGCTTCACATCCCGACAACACATGGTTGAATGTTGCTAATAGTCCCCAGGCAGGGCAGTCCGCACTTGGATACCGTTCAGGGCACACGACATGAAGAACCGCATGGTTAGGATACGCACTGGCTTGCAATAGTCTAAGGGTAAGTGCCTGCGCCTTGCACAAGGCAGGATGTGGGAGAGAGAATACCCGTCTTCCAGACAGAAGTGTTTTGTTAGTGAGGGTTCCACACGAAGCATCGTTTTCATTACAGGAGCGATATTATATTTGAAAAAGCAGCGGATTAATTTCATTCAATACAAGGATTAATAGCGAACACTACCAAATGATTTTCACGCCAACACGAGGAGGCTAGAGCTTCTGTTGTATAGTTTCCTGTCTAATGTTTATTTGAACAAATTTGGTTCTCCTTCACTAGCGTCTGTATGTGTTGAAAGAACTGGAAACGATAGATCGCTTTCTTCTCCCATTCCGCCGCTTTTCCTCACTCTGCACAATGTTTTTTTTTTGAAATACTGACTGGCAAGATTGGTTTAGCATTGACTACTTCAGACGTATTGTATTTCACATTCCATAAATATGGTGCAAGCTGCAGTGCAATTTTGACTGCGCTACGCCAATCTATTGGAGCATCTGGGAGATCACGCTGGTAGCGCTACTAACCTCAGAAAACAATGTTTTTAAACTATTACTTTTTTTCAACATTTCCCCTGTTTACCTTGGAATGAACATCTGTTGTTTCTTTTGTCGCCTACTGAACGTATTAACGTCGCGCTTTGTAGTTACCTTTTTTCGGAACTTGTTACAGTGCATTCTGAAGGACTCAATAAAATTTATTCATTCACCCATCAACATTCTTTCATAATCAACGGTTTGGTATATCCCTCCCGTGGGTAAGAGCCAGTTTCCCTTGGCGACAAATAGGAAAAAAAATCACAGCATATCCACGCGGTGAATGATGACGAGTGGGACGAAGCATGGACGGACGCATGGACGGATGGATGGACGGACGAATGGACGTACAGACGCACGGATGGACAAACGTACGGACTGTCGGACTCTTCACCCCATTCATCATCATTCACTTCGTGAATATGCTGCGACACCGTTTTTATTGACATGCAATGCAATGCAATTGGCTACTACGACGACACGGGACATACGACCTCCGGCGTAAGGAGCTTCGCCCCTCAAAAACTTATTCTCGCGTTGGTTAGTAAGTGATTAAGTAGAGAACGAAAGGAAATTACTCCTCCTCCTCCTCCTCCTACTACTACTACTACTACTACTACTACTACTACCACCACTACTACTACCACTACTACTACTACTACTACTACTAATAATAATAATAATAATAATAATATATTGTGACGGGAAGTGAGGAGTAATTATCTTTTTAGAGTGAAGATACTATACACATGAAAAATCAGAAATTCCGATCTTGAAGTGCTTGTGAAACACGAAATACTTTCGTCGTATATGCCTTCGTTATTCTAGAAATAAATTATTTTGTTAGCTAGAAAGCATTCAGGCGTCTGGGTATGTGGCGCTTAAGATCTTCGCCCACTGTTATATCATGTATGGTTGTATAGAAGAAACTAGCTAAAGTCGACATCACTTTTCGATTCATATAAGTAACAGAGACATAGACGCGTGAAGAACTTGACCGTTTAGTGTTAAACGTAAATGATTCAGAAGTTGAAACTAAGCATGCACCTCAAAGCATGGTCGCCCCTTATTCGATTTGAATTTTAAAGTGTCCAGCATATTTTATGATAGTACTAAGCATCACAACATAAACTTTTCCTTTGTTTCAGTACTGCAAGAACAAAGAGGAATACAACTCGTTGGTCAGTTTTTCTTTGGGCGTTGATAGGTGGGATAAACATTGGGGCATTCTGGTCATACTGACTGAGCTTTGTTGCGTCGTTCTGTAGGAGGTTTGTAGATAATTATCCGAAGGCCATACAGACGAATTCTATGACAAGGAACGGAAAAATCAAAGAAACGACGCAATGTTAATTAGGTCGCGCCTGCTTGGCTGTGGAGCGGTGATGCGTCACCAATATGCAGCCTTTTAAACGCACGTCACCGTAGCGTCACAAGCTTTCAATGACGTTGCTCAATAAATCATCGTTTTGTTGAGCTATCTTGCTTTGTTGTAGTATCTCGACACCGACGTAACAACTAGAATAAGTATCAAAGAAACATAAAAGAAAAAAGGCGATAGTATAATAGTACACCCATGTGTACCTTTCGTAGCGTAATGAAAATAATTCGTGCAGTCCATTTGTCTTGATTATTCGGCAGTAACGACGCAATAGCAGTCTATCTGGAGGATGGCCTCTGCCGAGGTTCTTGATTATTTTGCTCCACGAATGGTCGGCTAGACAATGCAGTAAGATGGAGAGGAAATCTTCGTTGTCAATTCAAAGGAAGAGAGATTACACGGAAAGTAAGTTATCGTTCTTTCTTGTAACCGAAATAGCGGCAGCTGGAGTCTCACCTTTCTAATTAAACAGGCATTGCGAAAAGCCAGAGCAAGAGTTAGATTAACTCAAAAAAGCTAGATCTTTAGGTGTTAGTATAGAAATAACTACATTTAAAAAATTACGCCATCTCCCGCTAAAATGAACCATGTATAAATGCGAAGCAGCGGGCGCTAACGCTTACACTGGCGGTGACGTTGACGTTGGCGCTCATTGCGACGTTGCGCAGGAAAGAAACCTAGGAAGGCGCAAATAACGTAGTTATGGACCGGTGTTTTCTTTTGGAACATGCCAATCGCTGCTGGTGGACTGTGAGGGACAGAAGACTGATCGATACGTGGGGTTTAACGTCTCAAATCCTCCAGAGGATTAGGAGAGACGGCGTAGTGGAGGGCTCCGGAAATTTTAGCCCCCTGGGGTTCTTTAACGTGCACCCAAATCTGAGCACACGGGCCTACAGCAGTGAAACAGAAGACTCCGATCAGACACAGAGAGCCGAAGTCCGCTTTTAGTTAACGCTCACGCTGTGAATTGACCATTTGCGGAAAAGTGAGCGCCCCCTGTCGTGTAAACAGGAAAGCTTCGCTCGTGCTTTTGGTTGGAAAACATCTTCGTCAACTAACACGCTCAATGCAGTGTTTAGCGGTTTAAATGCGCTTGTTTTGTTGCTTTAGGACCAAAAACGCATGCCCGTTACTGAAACAACGGTGTTTGCGTGAAAACGGCAGTGTTCGCCGTTACTACGGGTCATATTGATGGAACGCCAGGCTGATGTTTTCCAACCAAAACCAAAACGCATGTACAGGAACGCTACCTGTGCGGTTACTGCTCATGCGCAGTGGTTTTCCCGCAAATGGTCAATTTGTATTGTTCAACAACGCAGAAGAGACCTCCCACTGACACTACCTTGGAGATCAAGATTCAGTGGCCAGTGAACGTTCGTGCAGCACGAGCAGTCGTTTATTATTATTTTTTTTCGATAAAGAAACTCGCTATCAGAAGTTGCCTGCGTTGGCGTTGCGAGGAGAGACAGGGGAAAGGAACGCGCATGCGTAATGGAGTGTAAGCACCACTGAGAGGAATTCCTAGAGTGGAGAGGGGGATGGGAGAGCGAGCGTAGGTTACTAGACGCTCCAAGCATCGGCGTTGCGAGGCGAGATAGAAAATGCGCAGCTGTTGAAGAGAAGAAAAGAGGAGAGTTCCGCTTGCGTAGTGCGAGTGTGGATGCCGACGCCAACGCCGACGCTGCAGTGCATAAACCTGAGCAAGAGATGCTTCGTATTTCAAAAAAAAAAAAAAAGGAAACAGGCACTCATTGCCCAATGTCATTTGCCCTTTCGAGCGCAGCTCAAGTATGGGGCCGCCTTGACTGCGACCAGACAACAGCATTACAGGTATATCAATTATCTATACATACTGCCGTTATGTACTCCTTACCGGTCTTCAGCATGCCGCCTAGTTTAGCATCTCAGTTGATACTTGTATACGTGCTGCCCTCCGGGTCATGCTTGGTTTACCTCGTGAGGTGCGATCTAAGCACGCCACCTGCCATTGAGGCTACAAGCAGACCAGCAAGCGTTACACCCAATGAAGCGTCTGCACTGAGCACCACAGGCTAAATTGCTTTTTAATTGGATAAAGAAACACCTGTTGTGTGGGGCAAACGGTGGTGTCTGTTTATTGCCACTGGTGAGAAGTTCAGACAATATCAGTTCATCGTGCCCCCCCCCCCCCCCCAAAAAAAAAAAGGCCAATAAGTGCATCTTCGCCACTAATCTTTCGATTGCTCCAATACGCAAACAGACTGATCAACTTGTGTCAGCACTAAAACTGCAGTTGGCTCAGTCGCATTCATTTGAAGAATTAACATTAACGAACGTATCTGTGCCCAGCGATGGCAGCATTGTAAAATTTCGCTCTCTTCGAGTACTTCGGTGCAAGTTTGACATAGCCACCCCCACCATTGTTTACTTTGTTTTCTAGCGAGCGTGTGTTCAGATTAAGAGAAAGCAGAGCTTGTTGATGGGTATCCGCGTTAAAACGAATGACGAGACGTGCTCGAATGCCCTGTCTTTCTAACATTGTTCGCGTTTATGTACACGCACGCACACAAAATCATGCAGAAACAGAAGTGATTGACCCCACCCCTCTACCTTCATAAATATATCCGGCTAAGCCCCAAAAGTTTGAGGTGCAGCTAATACAAGGCCATGGTGAAAGAAAAAGCATGCTTACACCCAGAAACCGCACCAACATAGTACGGCGTGTTCAGGGGTAGCAGTATGATGCCCTTACAGAAACCGATCGTTGCTGTTTTCACCCGCACTTTCCACCAAGATAAAAAAAAGAGAAAACTATTGTATGTAGTGAGACGCGCAGCGCCATCAGTGAGACTGTCAATACGATTTTCTATCGCTCCGCTGAAAATACAGCTTTACGCAGCTGCTCTATGTTCGCGCCTTTCGACAAAAAACACGGGTGCGTACTTATGACAGTTACGCAAGCGAGACAATGGGTGGGTGGCGAGGTGATGCAACTGGGGCGACGACAGGAACGTCGCTGCAGGGATTCGTCGACAGAGCGAAACAGCCTGCGTTTGCGCCATACCTCGACGTGCTCGTCGCACGCCGATTCTCTACCATTCAGTTCGAGTATCGGCTGAGTTGTCTATGAAACCCCGCAGCTGTTGTGAACAGATCACGGCTGCTTTACGGGTGATAATTATAGCCTTCTACATTATACCTTATAGGACATTATGGCCTTCTAAAGGGGACATTATAGCCTTCTAAAGATCCCACATTTTTGCTCATGAAAGATGACCAAATTGTCCTCTATAAAATGTCACATGTTCGTGTTCATGGTATGTGCTAATGATATATTGAACTTGAAATATTGAATTGGATCGTCCTGTGCTGGTTTTCTTGAAGCTGGTGCAATGGCTATAAGGCAACGTTACGTATCATGCCGGAGTAATGCGAGACAGCCGCTGTACAGTACATTAGTGTTTAAACATGCTTCCACACCTTTTCCGATAGCCTTTACGCCTGGCGAAAGAGCAACATCTAGCGAGACCAGTAATTGCGGTACAAGCACTCGCATGCAAAAAAAAAAATGCCTACTCTGGAGAAACACGTCGCAAACTGGTTTTAAAGTTGCGAAGACTTTTCACCTATCCCGTATACGTGATTATATTTAACGTAGATGGGCAATATATAAACATGAGCTGCTCTATGAACGTACTACACAGAAGTAAAAAGTCTTCTGGATCAAACACGCTTTCCCACATGCGCGAAGTGATCACCTTTGAGAGCAACTGGTGATATCAAAAGCTAGCCCAATAGCAAGGTTATGTAGATCTCATTTTTAATTAAACTGTCACGGTTGTCGTCCGAGTTCCTACTTCCAGAACAGGCTGGAAATTAAAATGAATATCGCTACAGACACTACTGACGAAAAAAAAGTGTCAGTTGTTTACCAGGTGAATAAAACGACGAAACCCTATAAAATGTTGGCTACACCGCTTAATCTGAAGCTCGGAAAGATCGGCGCGTGCTCGAAGATGGATTGTACTCTGTCCCGAATTGAAATACGAAAGCACGCCACTAAACAACAATATTAGTTTTATTAATTTTCAAACAACAATATTAGTGTCAAGAGTCAAAACGGGATGACCCGATTGTATGCTCTTGGTGCGGACAGGAGGTTGACCCTGGCCCACATGATGGCTTCGCTTAGAGATACGGTCGTCTCAGTTTCATCCAGATAATATACAGGGCCCTGTGAAGACAAAAGTTATGGCGACAAAAACAATGGCATGTTGACAGTGTCGGTTTGCGCTGTTCTGTAGACACTGTGCAGATACTTCGATAAAAGAATTGAAGTGAATTGGAATTTAAACACCTTTCGCAAGACCCAAGAATTGTATTTACAAGTTAGTGGGGCCATTCGAAGTAGCATGATAAAAATAGATTTTGTAACCTAGTTTACAGAGTCAATGGACTTTTCTTAAGAAATAGTATTACAGATCCGATGATTCCAATTTTATGTATTATATCTGTTTGAATGTCTTTTTTTTACCAAATGTCTTGCAGTTTAAAAATGTCTCTGCGCGTAATTGATATGCCAGGTTTAACGTCCCAAAACCACCATATAATTATTAGAGACGCCGTAGTGGAAGGCTCCGAAAATTTTGACCGCCTGGGTTCTTTAATGTGCGCCCAAATCTGAGCACACGGGCCTACAATACTTCCGCCTCCATCGGGAAGGCAGCCGCCGCAGCCGGGATTCAATCCCGTGACCTGCGGGTCAGCAGCCGAGTACCTTAGCCACTAGACCATTGCGGTGGGGCACTTCTGCGTCGTAAAACACATTTGTCTATAGAATGCGATCAAGATTAGGTCAGTACATTTGTGGAAAAATTTGCGTTAGTTCACTGTTAATAAAATGTTCGACATAATTACAGGAACTGGAGAAATAAAGCCGTCTCTCTCTCCTACCCGTGCACCCGAAAGCGTTGTGAACAAGTTATCTGCAAATGAATGCCGGTCAAATGAAAGGTATTGATAAAAAAAAATGTGCGTGGCTTTCATTATTGACGTAAGGCAAGAACCAACAGGGCAGAAAAGCGGCCTTATGTTTTTTTTCGTCAATCCCATTTTTCAAGTTTTTATCTCTGTCTATTCATTTAATTTAGATTTTTCTTGATCTTTATCTGCTCTTCGTCACTTCAATTTTTCTATTCGATTCTCTTTTTTCTTGTCTTGCTCCGTTTTCTCTTTCTCGTCTGTTTTTATATTTTTGCCTATGTAACATTCTTTCGCTTTCTTCCCATTATCTATCTCTTTCTCACTTTCTCTATTCAATCCTTACCCCTTCATTCGCTCTTCCTCATTCTCTTCGTGAACTTGTTCTAACCCGTCGGAGTTATTGCACACCACGCCGGTCCCGCGCGTTGGGTGGGCGAGAGAGGAAGACGCCGAGGAAAACGGAGAGCCCGAGCCGGCCGAGTTAATGCGATGCACGCGCAAGGCGCAGCTGTGCCCGGTGGCCCGCGGTGCGACGCGATGTGGCATATAAGGCACAACAGCTTCTCGTCGAGGCGAACCGAGAGTTTGCCCAGCTCATACAGCCCCCTTTAAAAATTAAGTCACAATGAGAACGTTATCGTGAGAACAGAGATTAGGATACATCGTTTGTTGGAAAATTCAACTTCCATTAAATCATTCCAATAAACGTAAAAACCTGGAAGCCGAGCCTCCCGGCTCGGCTTGCACGTTATTTTCTTCCTTCTTTCATTCCATCCTTTCCTTGATTTTTTTTTCATTAAGAGGGCTCGGAACACTTTTTTCTGAATGGTCAAAAAATGCTACCGACCAGTGGGCTACCGAGTCATGACACGGATCGCGGAGTGGAAAATATGATTAGTTTTTGATGTCAGCGAGAAATCCTTCCCTCTGTCTACAAATTTCATATACCCAAATTATCGTGCCATATACCCCAATTCACGGCCATTGGCCGAATTGAGCAGCGTGAGCTGCATGGTCAATGAGATCTCCGCATGCCCGTGTGCTATCACACTCAAGGAAGCTGCGCGTTCTAACAAAAAGTAAAAAAAAGTTCTTAAGTTCATGACGCAAGCGGGATGTAACCTTTTCTCCTTGTGGCATCCATCCTTGCTTAGCTTCCACCGTGCTCGTAAGAGCGAGAGTAGAGAGAAAGCAACTACAGCGTGCGACAAATCTCTCCGCGTTTACTTGACGAATTCTTAAACTTTTCTCGTTCATCAATTCGCGAGGCAACAAACTCCTTTAATGAAGCCACTTGATGGTTACTTGGAAAAGTGCTGCAAGGTTTTTTAAATGTTCGTTTTGTACATTTACGGTCACATTCTACAGTAGCATTGCGTGTTACGTAATTTTTAAGCACTGGTAGATAAAATCGTCGCATAAACACAAATAGAAACATATTGACTTAGTTAATGAACGAGAAACGTACGGTTATACGTGTGCAAAGTAATGAGTAAGACCATTACCCGAATGAATGCCTGAAGAGCTGCTTTCCTAAGCAAGGAAGAAGCTGTGTTCCGAGTCAAAGGAATAAACGTATACGCTGCGACATCTGTGCAATCCATCTCAAATGGTGGTCTCAAATGTAGCGGCCCCTTTCAGATTTCAGCTAAAATTAATGGCTCTCAAGATCTCTGTGGAGATTGCTTTTCCTAATTGCGGAACTAATCACTGAACAGCTAGAAAGAACATCACATGATTCTGCAGAGTTTCTTCTATTGGAAAAGCACATCACTTTGAAATTGAATCCACGATCAGGACTTCAGGAGTGCCAATTTGAACTTGTGAGGCATGAGAAAAAAAAACAAAAAACAGGAGAGTGTATATGTAAAATACCAACAAGATCATTTGATTTTCAGAAAAACAAAGAGCGTGCTAGGTTTACGAGGCGTTTATTAAGTTTGTCGGAATAAGTATCGGATATTAAACGACGTACTTCGACCACGAAAATAAGGAAATGAACTTGATGGCTACATGTCAAATAATGAGCTAGAATTACTAAAGTTTCTTAAATGCTGCTTAGCTCCTACAGTCTTTACCACGTTGTTCTGTATAGAAAACTGCTGTTTTAGCCTATCAGCGTAAAACAGAGATAGTATCGCATCATGAAGCCCATTTACAGAATTCTTTCTCAGAAAGAAGAGCTCATTCTATACCAAAGAGAGCCATTAGGAAAAATGTACAATAGGTTAGGTAGCTTTCATTGTATTGAATTGTGTTAGGGCAACGCCGTAGCCTTCTAACCATGACAGACAAGAAAACCGGGTGCTGGGGGGTGCGCTGGGTTGGTGGAGAGGGTCCATAAGGTTCCCCGCACAAGTTTTAATCTTGGTTACAGGTATTAAAACAAAGTGCGACAGCAAGAACCTGTGCTTTCATATGATATGAACGTGACGTGTTGTGCAATTTTTCATTATATTGCACAAGACATTAACGGCACGAAAAGAAGTGCCAGGCCTGCGCGGAACGCGCAGCACTGTCACAGCGAAAGTTGAAAGAACGGTCTTTCAGAGCTTTTTTAACACTCTTAACCTGCAAGCCCATTTGCTGGTTACTCGCTGGGCCATAAATTAATGTGTAGTAGGCAGCCATTCACTAAACCAGTGTTCGTCATTCTTCGGAGAAGCGTGGTATACCCACTCCACACTTACTAAGAGCTTTGCGAAACTTGTTTGTACTGTGGCTGACTAGGATGAAGAATTATGCCGGAAGATTTTGTAATCCTCACAATCACCAACGGCAGGTATGTGCCACAGTTGATTGGTGAACAAGATCGAGCTTTTGTAAAAAGGTGGTTCACCCGACAACCCACTAGTGGCGCTATTCGTATTATGTGACATCTGGTTGTTACTTTACTGTTATAAAACGCTTGATTACTTCTATTAACGCGATTCCTTTCCGACAACAAGCCTGCATAAGGTGCAGTTCGCCAAAGAGTTCCAAGCCCCGGCGTGGCTCATAGTGGAATGCTGGGCTGGCATTAGTAAGTTTTTATTTCATGCGATAGTGATTACGAAGACCAGCGGCGGTGGCAGCGGTGGACATTTAATGTGCGCGTGTGCCTTGTTGTGATCTCGTAACAGCTTTCGCTATAAAAAATATAAGACTGAAGCGTGGGGAGAGACGAGCGCGCTTGCCTGTGTCCCAGCAATTCGTGCTTCGTTTATTTTTCGCTGTCTTATTGCCTTGTGCTTCCATGAGGCTCGGAAGTTGCTGAGAGCACATTCGCTGCCCGTGAACGCTAAGTACCAAAGTGACTCGTGGAAGAGCCCATACGTTCGGTACCTGAATATGCTTTCCAGTGAAGATGGAGCGACGTTGATCGGAATGCCTGGGCAGATTGCAGCCGGCGACGTAAACCTCTCCGAATTCTCCGTCCTCCGAAAGTTTGCCTCCCAATTTCTCACTCAAACGGTCACTGCGAAACGCCCGGTTTTGTAGTATGCTATTCCTGCAAAAGGAAAAGGAAAAAGAAACAAAACTCATTAACTTTTTGCAGCTCTGGACTAGTCTCATTAGAACAATATACACCGCAGGCGTTCGTGTACGTTTGCCGAGATGCTTTGCAGCACGTTTACAAAATATTGGAAATACACAGTTGCGCCGCTTTAGGGCAAAATCTCACTTGTCACAAACACAGCCATTAAAAAAAGAAATGTCTTCGTTTGCTGTGCGCGCACCGACACATTTCCTCTGCTGCAGGGATCATTACCGGAGCTCTCACTCATTTTAGCAGCTCAACTTGTAAGTACACAGTGAATGCAGATATAATTCCACCAACTAATTAGACCCTTTGCTTAATGGCTTTAATTTTGTATTACCACGCACATTACAGCACTCAGTTTTACCTCATGCACAAAGGCACCCTAAAATCATCACGCCATAGTTCGAAAATGAGTGCGGTCTACTCCAACGTGCATATTGCCGGGCGAGATTGAATTTGAACCACAATAACCTTTATGAAAACTTGCGTTCTCTTTAGCTTTTTTCTTCTGCATGGGGAGAGGAAAATGTTTTGAGTCTGAAGTTAACACGCTTGATGACATTAGTACTATGGCAGCTAATGGAAATGACAACTTTCGAAGTTTTTAACCGCTGTCGCAGAAATAGAAGTTGACGCTTCTTGTATATTCAGAAATCCCTAACGAACCCAATGTTTTTTTTTTCTTTCGGCTATATAGCCATTGCCGAAGCGGGCGACCGAAGTCTGCGAATACACGGCGTCGCTAATTGGCGTCAGCCGCTGTGAGTGAAAAGCTGCGACTAAGTCTCGACTTTCTCTTGCGTTCTTCTTAGAAGCGATCGCCCGAAACAAAAGCAGCAGTCCTCGTTAGTGGAGGCACGCTTAGGACACAGTTCAAACATGCTGCCTGTCCTGTAAATGCGTGGCGTGAATGCAAGGTATTCAATACAGCCTGTGAGGCACATTGAAGTTTGGCGATATAGCAAAAAGCCTTTTTTCGTTGAATAGAAATATCACCTATACACGTCAAGATTACTCTTCAGCGAAAAAAAGAAACCGTTGAAGTGTTACAGCCGAGAAAACAGTGGAAAAACATCTTTGCTGAACTTCGTCCACACTGTGCTCAAACTGTAAAAGAAAGCAAACACTCGAACTTTATTATATCGTTCACTCTCGTATGCTCTGTCACAGAAAGTTCCCCGTGTTCTGAATGCAGGCTTGTACAGGGTGTTAGATTAGGGAGATTGAAATGTTTTCTCCAAAGTTGGCCTATGGGTAAAATATAATTTGCAATACACTGAAATGGCAGGTAAGAAAACGCTTGTTCGAACTTGCGACATTTAGGCACTTTCTCGAGCAGTAACTCTGGCCCTGGTCGTATGTTTCCCGACAAGACTAAACCGACGAACGTGTGGTTCATACTTACTTTGCGTCGGTGCTGGTGGGCATTGCTTCGCTGTCGTCCAACAGCACTTCGTTTTCTAATAACAACTCCAGTAACTTATTTTTCCTGAGCAAGTCCCTGAAGGAAAGAAGACAAAGAAAGTACCTTTTCATTTGAGTATTCCTTTGGAGATGTCGCGAGCATTGCAACTGATAAACCAACCTGGCGTGGGCCAATAGAGGTGCCACGACCGCCCAGTAACCATCACGAAGAGCTTTCAGCGCACCGACGTACGCAGAAAAGAACCTCAGCTCCTTGTAGAATCTACGTCAGTTAAGGAAAAAAAAATGAGAGAATAATTGCGACATAAGGTGCAAACGTATACAAAATGTGTACGTGCTCAGTTTAAAACTGCGAACTAGATATGCAATGTAATTTTTCTTTTCGTGTTTGTGGTATCACAGTATACACCTAGTTTATACTACCATCAGGGTATCGATTCACAGAACTTGATAAGCATGCGTTTTTGCAAGTTAGCGCATTATATATTTTAGTTTATTGACACATTTCATTTTTTATTGTATTTGGCTTCATTGAAACACGCCCACCGCGACGGGGATCAAACCTTGAACCTTATATATACTTATGCAATACTGCACCCATTGTTCAACGCATGACCCGCAACGCATTGTTCAACGCACTGAACCATTGTTCAACGGACTTGAACCTCCATCGAGTTAAAACCACGATTTTCTACTGCGTGTTTTTCACTCTTTCCTTATGTCTGAACTTTCGCCTGTTAAAGTCGCGGTACAACCATGAGACAAAATATGGGAAGGCTCCGGAAAATTTTCCCACCTGATTTTTTTAAAAGATACACCCAAATTTAGGTACACAGGCTTCTAGCATTCACTCACTCGTCATTTTTTTCTTGGGACAGTATCCTTGGATGTAGACATTGCATCCAACGCACTGGCCTCCAAAGGGAGTCGAGCGTCCACCGTCTAGACGATATTTGCTCTGCCAATGATCAAAAGAAAAAAAAAATTGGTAACACAAACCGATCTCACCATAAGATCACGTGCATGATTTCAAATGGAACTACAGCGAAATCGCGTTCATCGAACGCCTTCCATTTCAACGCTCATTTTTTTCAGCATACGGTCACACAAACATAAATCTAATTTTAACAACTTTCCTTGTTTCGGCACAATCCTGTTGTGCCTTTCATGAAACATTAATCTTTTCGGCTCGGAAAGCACGGATGTGTTATGTGCAGCGAAGTCTTGAAAATACGCACATTTTCGGTAGCAGCGCTCAATTATTACATTTGAAAAAGCGAAAAAATTTCCTGCATTCAGCATAAAGTTACGCAGAAAACCCCTACAGGTTACTTATAATGAAAGTTTCGTAGTTTGTTTACTTCAGTTAAGAACCAAGCTCTCTGCTAACGAGTCTTCTAGAGTCGTCCCTGCATCACCTGGGCTTGCTGACAGATGGCAAAGCAGCATCGATCTAATCGGTAAGTGGGAATACAAAGGTGACGAAGAAGCCTTCCGCGGTGAACCATGAGGCTAGTAAAGTGAGGATCCAAGTTTCTCCTGTCCAGAATAAAGGGTGGTCAAGTTTAACCTGACCGTCCCCGAGTGGGCTTGGCCAGATGACGCTGAGTTAACTCGCGTGTACTGTGGACCTTATTAAAGTTATTTTACTCACTCACTCACCCTTGCAGATTCCCCAAAACTAAACTGATACTGATATCATTCTGCAACAGTTTTATTGGCTAAGGATTACAATTAGTGTCATAAGCATCAATGCAAGCTAAGGGATCTTCCCTCAAATCCCCCAGTACAACTGCGAATCATCAACTCGTGTTCTAGCCTTCCCGGTCGATAAAGATTTATGCAGCTTTCAAATGAACGAACCTTTTCTTGGCGGAAGCTATGCAACCCAATATCGACCCGAAAACAACGCAAACTAAGAAGCTTTCGCTCACCCTTAACGTAGCTCAATCCGACAATTAGAGCCTCGGATTGGGTTTCTGAGATAAGATAGTACTGAACGGCTGCCATGCTGTCGCCATCTTCGTTGTGTTGACGTGCTAGCGATGTACACTCCTCGACAGAAGGTAGAGAAACCTGGAACAAAATTGTTTATTTTGCCATTATTAGTATAGAGCGAGCGCTAGCGACTTTGAACTAAACGTACAAGTTCTTCACCTCATAACTAAGTTTCAACCAGCCAGTTCTTAGATCTGTGGCTTGGATAAATAATGACATCTTCGACGTAGCCATGCAGTGGCAACGATAGAAGAAACGTGATTGGTTGTTCCCCAGCAAATGGTTTATTTGATTGACTGATTGATTGATTTGTGGGGTTTAACGTCCCAAAACCACCATTTGATTATGAGAGACGCCGTAGTGGAGGGCTCCGGAAATTTTGACCACCTGGGGTTCTTTAACGTGCACCCAAATCTGAGTACACGGGCCTACAACATTTCCGCCTCCATCGGAAATGCAGCCGCCGCAGCCGGGAAACGAACCCGCGACCCAGCAAATGGTGCCACCCACTCGGGAAACAAGTTTAAAATCTGCCGGTACGAGGGTTGAAAGACTGAGAAACTTTATTGAAATAAGATTAAGAAGTGTTATAACACTATATGCAAACAGACAACAATATTAAGACAAAAAGCTATCATAACATTACAGAAAAAAGTGAGATTTTAACACGCAGTTCTCGCCTTGCGTCAGAAGGTCAAACGCAAATTTTCTCTGCAATGCTTGGAATCTTTATATAACTTACCTTTTTGAAATGCTCGTTCGATTACAATGCACGTAACAAAAAGCTTAGTTCACTCGCTTACTTAGCTGCGACGTAAGATTTTCTTTTGTTAGCAAAGAAATTGTTTAAAAAAATATTACTTCTGCGTCACCCATGTTTCTCCTTCTTTAAAAAAAATGTTGATCTTCGAGCACACGCGTTGGGCTGCGATCACCAAGGTACCGAAAATTGAGAAAATTATCGATATAAAGACTTATCGGAGCTTCGCAACAACCAGAAGCATCGCCAAATGTCAAATATCAGAATGTCGTGAATTTTACATAGATCGCACCTTGATTCGCACATGTCATCTAGCAGTGTTCTCTTTTAAAGAATAGAGAGTAATTTTAAAGAATAGAGAGTAAGAGCCAGCACAATTTAACTTTGAAAAAGAAAGGGAACACAAGGAAACGCTTCAGCAGGCTGTATTATTTATAAATTACCCCCGGGGGGATTCACGAGCGTGCCTTTTTTACGCAAAGCATTCAACGGAATGAAAAAAAAAAATGAAACTGCGAAAAGCCCCGTTTTTCTCTCTAACTCGCGAAATATTCAAAGTGCTATCGCGAAACCCAGAACCACAATGCCCGCGTGCCTTTCCATTCCGGCCGTGCCATAACAGCAGCGCAGCGCGGGAGCCATATACGTATGATCACCTTCTCGTGAAGAGCGTTCCTCTCGGCCAACGAGCATCCACAGCCGGCGAGGATTTCGATTCTCTCCGCCTGCGCGTCTTTGCACAGACCTAGCAGGTCCATGGCCAATTCCCTGGAACGATACCCACACATTCTCACTACCAAATGAACAGAAAGAAAGTGAGTAACTTCATCCCTTCAACATACACTTCGCCTTCGCTTGAGAGCAACAAAAAAACCTCGCACGTGCATTCTTATTTGCTCAGAAAATAAATAAATAAATAAATAAATAAATAATAAATAAATAAATAAATAAATAAATAAATAAGGCTGCGAAGAAACCACGGGAAGTAATGGAGAATCAATGCGCGAATGGGGACACAGCCCGCGTCTGATCTCTTAAGGCGTGGAAAGCTCGCCTCGGACGCTGATGAAAATGTGATCGCGAATGTTATATACATATAGACGAAATCGAGCGCCTCAGTTTCCAAGGAAAACGTACCTTGCGATCTTCGGCTTATAGATGTACTAGCAATGCTCTCAGGAAGATTGCACACGCCGTCTGAATGGGCCTTGTTTTGCCGAGAGCTCGCGCTGTATACACGGAGCAAGAGAATCGTCGCCGTCAGTGCAGGTGTGCGCATTATGCGTATACGGCGAGTCTTTCCAGTGGAACTAAAAGAAGAGCAATCACTGACCGTATCGCGTAGCTTTTCCGAGCGGCGCCTGGAGGACAACGTGATATGCGTTGTCCCGAAACCTGGTTACGTCTGTTTTCAAGTGGTCCGTTTTGGAAACAAGGGGCGTATATAAGTATACCAACTGCCTGCAATGCACGTTAGGCCGCTTTGATGCAAGGTAATTTAAATGGAAAAAGCTCGCAAAGCGTTCAGGCGAGTTGTGTTGTTGGCGCGAGATGATGTTGCGCAAGAAACATTGGTAACGCGATGCGCTAAGCGCACATTAGGGTAAAGTTACCTGCAGCACAAAGCGCTTGATGTCCGTGGACTGTTCGCGGCAGACAGAGCAGAAGGCAGCCGATGAAATTGTTATTGCGGTTGGTAGTCAATATGCACAGTACTAAAGTAACTTGTTTTAAAGGAAAGAACTGCAAATTTAAGGGTTCGTTTTCTTTGATAGACAATATTATTGACAACGATAATTATTCTCATAAATGTTTTGAGTGACCTGTTCCATGAACCCCTGAAAGTAAAACTCAATTGTAGGCCATTACAAGCCAAACTTATCAGCTATTTTGGCGAAGATCTCAAATGCATTGGAAAAAAACTGATCATTACTGTAAACTGATCAATACGCCAATTGCTTGAATATTCCGGAAAAAAGGCATTTAGCACAGATTTGTCTTAGCGTTAGTCGAAAAACATTATTGTGGTAGTTCGTTTCAATGCCAAATTTAGTTTGGATATTAAGCTAAGACGGCGGTGTAACGTGCTTGAATCTGAATAATACTGCATTTTTTCTCGCATATATTCCTCTATGTATTTTGCTGAACTGTTTTAGGCTTGCTCCGCCATGTATCGATATGCAGGTGTATCAATATCCAAGGTCTCCCAATTGTACGAGAAAATAAGCGCGAATTTAAGAAAGAAGCAATTTCCGTTCACATCGAGATGCAATTTGCGCCACGTGGTCGTCCAATCGGAAATAAGCGTTACACACGAGTCAACAGCAAGCAAGTATGGTAAGTGTTATCGTTACAATTTTTGTTTTAGGAAGAGAATTTCGATGGTCTCTATTGACAGACGTCTTCCCATTTTCGTCATACGGCAACTGCCTCATTGAAAAAACCATGCCGACCAAGGCACACTTTCACAAGTGTGCTCTCAAGTACAACGGATACCCACTAATTGACAATTAACAAAGTAACATACTAATCACCTCTAAATATTTACATTAAAGTTTATATTGCGATTGTACTGCAGCAGATGAGGATAAAGACAAAAACAGAGCGAAATTGAAGGCCACCGCAAATTTAAATTTCAAGATGTATGTCATATTAAAAGGTTCAAGAATGCAATGTTTCACAGAGCACGCTTTTGCACACTGAGGCAGCAAAGTAACAGGAACACGATTTATTTCCTCGTACAGAACTAAAAAACATTCAAGGTAGCAGCACTTCAATATAATAATTATCAAAGCAAGGACGCCTTATGAACTTAACTTTTATAGGATCTATTGCACTTGAATTGTAACTGGTAATAAAAAAGATAGTTGAAACACATTCGTATTCGGGTAAGTAGCATTTGTGACGTCCACCGCATTCGAGAGTTTATTAATGGAAATATTTTTGGCCTGATTCCCTTTTGCGTTTTTCACTAATATTACCGGAAACGCATGATAACGAACGAATATTTTGTGAGCGTTATCAATGCAAAAATGTATTTCGACTACTAAAAAAAAGCAGAGGGAGTTATTTTCGCTGTATTCACAAGCAGAGGCGTGGCTGTGTGGTAGAACATCCGCTTGCCACGCAAACGTTCCATGTTCCCTATTCCATGTTCCCTATTCCATGTTCCCTATTCCATGTTCCCTATTCGGACCAGCAAACAAGGGTAATTTATTTGAAGTTTACGTCTTCCAATTTGCTTGACGGGCCTATTATGGTTACAAGACAGCGTTCTCGTACATCCGTTAGAAATTATAGGATTCATTTGAATTTCAAACATCAGCCTGAAACAAACTGCAGGACCTTTGGTCTGCTTTGCGTGAACATTACAAGCTCACTATAAAAGGTGTCTAAATAATCTGCGTCTCTTTATTTTGTGTGCTACGACATCCCAAAGGGATGTAGGCAGTCGGATGGTTCAAGAAAATACCTAATTCGGTGAAACGGTGCATAGTAGACGGGAACTTCGAGCGCAAAAAAAGCATTCATAAGATGAGAGGACAGGACGGGTGCTACTTTTATGAAACCTTATTTGAGGCATCACCCGAAATATAAAAAAAACCTCCCATGCACGCCCAGTCAAATGCATTGTCAAACACTCCGACTTCACAAAAATATCTAGAAATTCCGCTTTTTTTCCCGAAACTTCACCGATGTGTTTCTGAAGCACATGATCTATCGCTACCTAATATGATACGCTTCTAGCAACTCTTGAAATCCTTCTCTATCTCCACCACGAATCTTTAATTCATTCGGTTTCACGACTCGCATGCCCTGGAACTTGCATAATACTGTCAAATTAGTACCCCCCTTTTTGACAGGTCATGAATGCTCCACCACCCGGTCATTATTACACGGCCTGTCTGGCCTTTACACGCTTTACCGCAGGTCAATGGGATGTCGTAGGTAAGCTCCATGCAACTTTCCACCGTGTTTTCCATGTTTTGTTTTCGGAAACGTCTTTCACTCACCACGAGAACCTTGTGAGCATAACTGGGCAACTTGCTTGGAGCGGAAAACGCCACCGGCAGCTTGTGAATGAGTGTTAATTTATCTCAAAATTTCCGTAAGTGGAGCTATCACAGACGCAATGTAGGGCGCTGGATAATTGCGCGTTTCGTACGGACCAAAACACACGAGTCACCAGCTTCCCATTCCCATCGAAATGCGGTCACTGCTATCAGGATCATATCAGCATGTTTCGAGTAGGCAGCCAAGTGCCGTAACTGCTATGCCACCGCGGAGCTTAAATATAATGAATTATCTGTGCGCTTACGACGTATCTCACACTTTTCAACAGTTTTTTTATCGATCAATAAGCAGTATGTGAGAGTCACTACAAATCCGAGCTTAATGATACGCTCTGTTGAAATTTTGAGCGAGCGTTGAATTTTCCACAGCGCTAATTCATTAGTTAGCGAAATCTGGCAGGCGTTCGTGCAGCTGTCCCCCAATCAGCAACTCAGCCGACCTTGAAGTATCGTAAGTGCATACGCGTTTTATACAATGTTCCTTATGTTTACTTAGGAGGAAGTCCACAAAACGTATCCAAACCTGGCAGCCCAGCAGTGCAGGCAGAGAGAGAGAGAGAGAGAGAGAGAGAAACTAACTCCGCTTTCCTACTCAGAGCAAATCACAATGAAGAGTGGCATCGCTTTCTGCACTTCATGTTGAGCAGAACTCCGGCCACAATATTCGAAGTGGCATACCATCTCCAGTGAGAGGGACATTTACAATTTGGAACAGCTGAAATGCCTTAGAGTGAGACGGGAAAAAAGTGGGAAGCTCAACTTTGATCAGTTGTCTCGCAGAGAGAAGAAAAAAGATCAACTTACATCGCTTGTACGAGTACATAAGGGATTACTACAATCGAACATTCCAATGTCATTCCCAGCCACCATTGCATAGCTCTTACGCAGCCCACGTATAAAATAAAAGCTCGCGACTGCTTTGGTATTCACGCGCAGTGAGGATACGAACGCTGTGGCCACATTAAAATAATCTGCGTCTCCTTGTTCTACCTCTTCGTTAAATAATCGCCATGCTATTTATAATATCTGAACGTTGATTTTCATTAGAGCTGGTGCTGCATGAATTGGCACGACGCAATGAATGGCAAGAAGGTGCTTGTAGCTCTCTTCTTCCGTCGTGTGTGGCGCTATTTTTTTTCAGCCGTTTCGTTACCAGTGCATGTGGCAGACCAGCCCAAGCAATTTTCCTGCAGGTGTTGAACTCGAAGCTCCGTGCTTAGCAGAAAGTCATAATGACCGAGGCCCTGCTGGTCGCGGTGAAACCATCGGAATAAATTTTCGCTGGGATGGTTGTCACAGAAGAAGCTGCTATTACATTCTGGCCTAAACCAAAGCAATGACTGTATTTTTAGAAATGTGTGCATATTCGTACTGCTTGCTACTTATTCGACATGTAATACTTATTTTAGATGCGAAACAGCTCTGACTAGACTGTAACACTGCCCCTCCGCACCGGGGCGGTGCCAAGTAGGCCACGCCTTCCCTCGCAGTGAGCGCGTGCGACGTCACTGTCTCCCTAGCCAGTCGCCACTCGCTGCGTGTCATCTTTCTCGCTTCACCCTCTCCACCACTCTCAACGCTTGAGCCCGTCACTGTCTCCCTAGCCTGTTGCCGCTCACTGCGTGTCATCTTTCTCGCTTCACCCTCTTCACCACTCTCAACGCTCTAGCCCACACTCCTCCCGTCGGCACCATCTCCTTACCCGTGACATCTCCATCTGTCGGCGAGAGGAAGCCGCGGGTAGGCACGCTAGGCGCTCTCGCACGCTGTCCTCTAGTCCTGTCATGGTCCTGGGGCGCCGGCAATGTGAACAGTGCGCTGCTGCTTGCCATGCGATCACGCAGACTGGTGGACCGCCGCCGGGACATGCTGCTCACTAGTGTGCGCGTACCTTTTCCGGCCGTCAACGGCGTTGCGGGTTAGCGAAGCCAATCGCATTCGTGAATGGCGAAGTCGTGCCAGGAACACCAATTAGGCGCAAGCCAGGGAAGCCGAACGCAAGCGTCGGCAGTGGAAGACCAACGAAACCGACGAGGTGCGAGTCGAGAGCGCCAATCGCGTTCGAGAGTAGAGACTGCGTGCTGGTAACACTGACGAGATGTGAGCCGTGGAAACCAAGCGCAAGCGTCTTCAACGCGTCCCTCCTCCCGTGTCTGCGTTTCAAACAAACGTCTACTCCAGTAAACGCTACACCGAGTTTCACTTCAAGGGCTAGTCAACAGGCTCCGGAACGCGTAGGAAAAGGTCGCGCATCTTTCGTAAACCTGTCCAACCTTCTTCCACGCAGTGACGTCAACTCGGCGATCGATGACGTTGACCAAGTTACTCTTTATTGATACGTGGTTTAGACCAATCGACGAGCTGCGTGCTACGTCAAGTCGCCGATCGCCGAGTTGACGTCATTGCGCGTTAAAGGAGGTTGGTCACGAGCAAGAAAAATCCGCGAGCTTATCCTGCGTGTACCGGAGCCTGTTGACTGGCCCTTTCAAATAATTCTTTCAGCACCCACGTCGACGTCTGTTTACTAAATTTGGTATCACGTGACGTGTATAGATAATGAAGGTAAACGACACATCCAATCATAATAATCACGACACGGAAGTCATGTACGGCATCATTTAAGTCCACCTCGTAACGTTGGGCTCATTTTAAAGGGACATAACATTTCGCATTCGTGCTTTGCATATCCTCGATTCCCACTGTACGTGGGATCTGCCAATTTTTATTTCCATCGAAATCAATTTTTTACTCACAGACAACGCTAATGTTCCCCATACATTCTATGAAGCCAACATCAATATCAGAATTTCTTCAAAATTAACCGTTCAACGCTATAGCCATAAAACAGCCGTTTTCTGGGGCTCGATGGCATCCACAGCCCGGCGATATGAACATGGCCACCCCCTTCAATCATTTAAATGGCTTCTCCTACAGTAGACACTTTTGCAGACAGAGCACGCTTTACAGGCTACCTAATAAACTAGTTTTGGGGGCAACCGAGATGACAATATTAACTTGGTTAACTTCAAGCTTGTCTTGACATTCCTGTGAAATCCCTCGAAGTGATCCCACATATCAAAAGAACCCGCTTAAAGTGAAGCTGCAATCAGGGCTAGTTGATGGCATTTTGTTTTGTTGTTCATCTGCCCTCCTCCTCCTAGGGCATGCACTCGATCCCCTTCCTTGTACAGAGTTGCGAGCTTCATAGACGCACGTAGAATTAGTCATTTTTCAATAATGAGCTTTCTCGTTCTCTTCACCCTCATCCCCCCCCACCACCAAACAGAATGGTCGTGAAGCCCTCATACTGTGGTTGAAAATTGAGAGATTGTTCACCAGTTTCCAGTGTGAGAACACCTCCAGGCCAGCCAGGAACAGAGTGACGCAGCCTTCGAAGGATCTTCGCAGCCCGAATGCAAGATGACACTGAGCGCCAGTTCGAGTTGGTTTCCGCGCATTAAGGCCCGCAGGGCACCCTGGGTAACATTTAGAGAAAGGTTTTCTTAAAGGGCATGATACTGAGGGAAATAGCGCAAAAAAAAAACGGGACGGAAAAAGATTGAAGACATGACACAAGCGCTGACGAACAATGGTGTCTAAAATTTATTACACCTGGAAATATATAGCTGAAAACAAGAACAACCATCAGGTGCACTAAGAGTGAATGGCAAAAAAGGATCTGCCACGAGTCGCAAAGTACAAGTTAACTACTCAAAAACATTTCTTTTTCCAGGATTTTCAAGACGAAAGGGAACATGTGCGTCAGTGAGCCTTCACTCACCCTCCCGGAAAAAGAGAATGTTTTTGAGTAGTTAACTTGTACTTTTCTACTCGCGGCAGATTTTTTTGCCTTTCACTCTTACGTGCACGTGATGGTTGTTCTTGTTTTCAGCTATATATTTCCAGGTGTAATAAATTTTACACACAGTTGTTCGTCAGCGCTTGTGTCGTGTCTTCATCCTTTCTCCGTCGCGTTTTTTGCGTTGTTCCCCTCGGTATTTACAGAAAAATTGTGCTCAAGTGTCATCATGCAAAGTGAATGAGAGAGAGAGAGAGAGAGAGGACAGGCAGGGAGGTTAGCCAAGCTTGGCTCGGTTGGCTACCCTACGCAAAGTGGAAAAGGTTGCCCAGACGTAAATGATAATTCCAGGCTAAATAATGAGCTCGTCACTGTGAAAAACCCTTTCATGTTTCCGAGGTTTGGAAAATTTCTGGAGATTGAGAATCTGTAGTTTCTGATAGTTGTTGAGGTTTTGCGTCCCAAAACTATGAAATGATTGTGGGAGAGGCCATGGTAGAGGGCTCCAGAGATTATGGGGTTCTCTAACGTGGACCTAAATCCCATTGCCCCGCCATCGAACATTTCCACCTCCATCGAGCATGTAGGTAGAAATTCCACCGGGATTCAATCTCGTGACCTTCGGATCAGCAGTCAAACGCCATAACCACTCGACTATCGTGGCGGGTAGAATCTGTAGTTCCTGGGGCCCACAAATAAATACCCATAGCATTATCCTAATTCCTTCATTTTCAGTAAATTTTGGGGGAAGGAATGGCCAACTATCGCGCCTGTTCATATAGGTCTGTAGAAGTAATAGTTCAAGCAGTCAAACTCCTCTTGATTTTTCGTAATACAAATCTTCTCTACAGGAGAAAACGGAAGTTCACATAGATCACTGAAACAACACGAAGAAGACATTGCCAAGAACAGCGTAGCACGAGATGCCTTCGACGGGTCTGTTTCGTTCAAAACTCGCACAATGCAACAATATTGGTTATACGATATGAGCAAGTTTGTGTCTCGGCGTACATTTTTTTTAGATTAAGATGATAGAAATGTGAAGAGAAAGGCAAATTTTTCCTTGTTCTGATGTCTGTTCCTCTGCCACTTCAAAAAAGTTGAGAACTAATGTCTTTGATGAGCGATAATGATTTACAATGACCGAAGTGATTTCTCAAGGATTCTTGAGGCTTCAACTAGATGCCTGGTAAGCATCAGGAATTTTCATGCTTCGAAAAAGAGGTCTAGTGATACTTGTAATAATAATAATAATTGGGGTTCAACGTGCGAAAATCACCATGTGATTATGAGAGACGCCATAGTAGAGGGCTCCGTAAATTTCGACCACCTGGATTCATAAACGTGCACCCAATTGAGCACGTGTTCTTACAGCATTTTCGCCTTTCCCGGCTGCGGCGGCTGCATTTCCGATGGAGGCGGAAATGTTGTAGGCCCGTGTGCTCAGATTTGGGTGCACGTTAAAGAACCCCAGGTGGTCTAAATTTCCGGAGCCCTCCACTACGGCGTCTCTCATAATCATATAGTGGTTTTGGGACGTTAAACCCCACATATCAATCAAATCAATCATTTTCGCCTTCACTTAAGATGCAGCCGCCAGAGCCGGGATTCAATCCCGCGACCCTGCGGGTCAGCAGCCGAGTGCTTCAGCCACTAGACCACTGTTGCGTGGCCTAGTGATAACTGTAGTAGTTGCTTTTTTAGGTGCGGGGCACCTAGAGACTATGTTTCCTGAGGTCACAGTGTCACGTATTCACCTTCCATCATAAAAATGAATACGCGCCACAATGTTTAACTCATCACCAGCCCACTAAAAATGAAGGCAACAATGAGCCCACTAGGAACCTAAACCGGGAACGTAAAGCATCACCTTAGGGTAAGCAGCATTCTGAAGCAGTTTTTCGACAATACTGGCGGAGCTGAAACACCCCTTCGTATACATGCTTCGACCTTCTTATACATGATTCGCCCTGCAGTTTGTTTTCTCACTTTTTTAATCATCAAGTTTGAGCTAGATGAACCTTCAGTTTGATCAAAATCTTCTACAATCAGGAGAGGGCAAACAAGCATGTAGCCGCCTACGGAAATTTAACATTGGTTAGTGAATACATAACGTAAAGCAGTGATTATAGTTTGTCACACTAGCACCTTATACTATTCATGCGAGTTATTAGCGTAGCGCTGCGCACTAACCAGAGTAGTACTGGGCATTTTAACGACTTCTCAAACAGAAAAAAAGGTTTCAAACAGTGACAGTAAAAGACATACCCGGACGTCATTGACAGTCAAGTGACAGCAGGCCGCCAGGGTAGGCTTCCCTTCCAAAAGGTACTTCTCCGACATTTCTTGAGTGCATTCCTGTACAAGCCTATAACAAGTGTCAGATATAAAAAAACTACCACAAACTTACGCTACCCCTATGTTAAGAGGTGGAGGGTTACATAAGGAATACATTCAACCGCTGTGACTATGAAGATAGTAACAGCTGTGGGCATGCCGGGAATACCCGTCAAAACGAACACTAGGTGATGGGCAAAGACGCAGGTAGAAAAACTCGAACTTCAATGAATTCCAGCAATATTTTTATACAGTGCACTATACATTTCTGCCAATATTTCGTATTTGCGTTGCTCCCATCTTCATCTTGACAGGTAGGAACATACATGAATCAAAAAGACTCACATACAGAAGTCTATTTCGCAATAACTGATGACTTTTGTTGTTAGAGATGCAAAATAATGTGACACTTCATGAAAGTGTGTGGGGTTGTTAAGATACTTGTGAGTGTATTCAAAACTGCTCGAAACTTAACAGACATGGGACGATGCCTTTACACAGAGGACACGTAACCCAAGACATGCTGATTCGCATGATGGCGTGGCTGACTGCTTACGTCAGCGGTAGTTCCCACGCGAGATTCACGTAAAAATATAAAAGCAGTGACGAACAACATTGTCACTGGAAAGGATTATCTGTGGCAAAGCGAAGATAAACTGCCATGGTTACGTGTGACGCACTGATTCTAGACCCCACGAGCATGCAAACGGATGACGCACAAGACCAACAATATGTATCCAAACAATCATTTCGTTGCCATCAGTGCTTGTCGCGGCTTTTCTGAGCCTTCAGTTGTGCACTCCGTGTTTTAAAAGCATGAATGTGGCTGGCTTTCTTTAGGTATTTTGAGAAACAGACATTGTGCGAAACGCATCAATCACTCGCTGCCTTTGAGAGAGGATTAATCAGCTTAGTACTAGCTAACGCGCCCGTTATGCTGAGTAATGAATCCTCCATTACAGTTTTCGTTATTGTAGATCCCATAAAATAGACAGCAAGTTGAGCCCATCTTAGGTTTGCAGCTTTAAAAACATCTGCAAGGTCACCAATGACATTAGGCTTATTTTTTACGCGTGCCCGAAGTGGCGGCTCTTGGCGTTTTAGAGTTACCACACTACAGTTACGTTCACCAACTCGCCCACTTTTGAACCTGCTTAGTCATGTAAGTGCACACCTCAGGCCACGTAGTTTCGTCAGCGGGCATACAAAATTTATCGCGCGTATACCCTAAGCGTCTACACAAAAGTATACAAGCGTCTGCATCCGACAGTGCGACTCTGCAAACACGTTGCAAGAGCTTTCCATGCACGTCACTGAAAGATACACGTCACTGGAAGTGACTGCAGCTAGCTACTATAGTGTTGTACCTTTCAGGCTTGCAGGACTGACCACCATTCTAATAATGTGAGACGTGAGCTTACTTTTCAGAACAGCCGGCAGATTTCGTAGGGCTTCCCGGAGACTTGTCCTCTCGGCTGATCCCGTAGCCTGGTGCCTGTCGCGTGGCCAGCGCTAGAACGTAAGCGCTGTCGGCCTGTCCCCTGGCTCTGAGAAATGTGGTGAGATCCGGTACGTTTCCCAGCGCCAGCATTAGTCCTACGGCCTCTGTCCGGTCTTCCTTCACAAGAAAATCGCACCTCCTGCGGGCATTCAGGTGACAAAGGAAATGAGTAAGGGAGGGGGAGCAAAAAGGGGAGCTAAGCAGCAGCAATTGAAATACGAATGCAGGAAAACTTGTGGCTGCACGAAACTGATGGTAGAATTACCTCTTCGTTAGGTGGCGCCAATACTGGTAAGATACTCCCGGTGCTAAGGAGAGGGCCTCGTTCCACTGTAAGTAAAAAAAATCATTTTCGTGAAAGTAAAGAAACCTTTGAAAAATGGCAGACTGAACTATGCCGGTTTGAATTATACTATACGAAAATATAGGTGGATTTGAGCCTAGTGAGCTAGACGCACGTTTGTTTTGCAATGTAAACTCTGCCTTTTCCTGCAGATAAACTGTTCGAAACACTCACCCGATCACTAATTCGCATATTACTGCCCCATAAATAGTTTACCCAAGCACTTCGTTAATTTTTTTTTGCTCGAACTGCTTGAGCCTGTCATATATAAGCTGCCAGAAAATAAAGTGTTTGCACTTGCCGCTCCAAGTTCGGTGAGGATCTCGCAGTACTTGCGCAGGTTTCCCGTGGACAGATACAGCTGCGCCGCCTGCCGGAGGGACTGTTCCCGGCTCGGTCCACCGACACCCGTGCCGCCAAAGCGGGTTGCTGTGACGAGCTCCAACTCGTGCGCCTTGGACTGCGCATACGGTTTAAGTAGAGAAATATTTACTTCAGCTTAACTTTGAAAAGGATCGATACTGACAGAAACGTGGCGGACTCATTCCTACATATAATTCGGTGTACGTCGCCAACTCAATAACACGAGTACTTAAGTCGTCATGCAATATCAGTTTATACATGCACGCCCTCTCAAGTATTCTGCACTAAGAAGAGCATTGCGTCAAACTGCTTATTGCAAAAGCTTCTCTAACTGTGCGTCCGTTAACATTTCTTGCAGGTAACTTGCAGACAGGTGAGTTCTTTTATTCATAATATGGAGTTTACATCCGAAAACCCATATATGAACACTAGATATGCCGTAGGGGAGGGCTTGGGAAATTTCGACAATTGGTTGTTTTTATAACTTGCATTGACGTCGCACAGTGCCTAGGCCTCCAGCATTTTACCTCCAATGAAATGCGACCGCCGCAGTCATGGAGAATCGAATTTGCAACCTTCGGGTCAGCAGCAGAGCACCATAGCTGCTGCTGCTGAAGCTCGGCGGATTCTTTTAATCAGATAAGCATCTCAGTAATTTACGCATCGCGCCCCTTGATCGAACGACATGATTTGCCCAACTTTCTCACTACGGCGTATCTTGAGCACTTAAAAGAAGGGCGAGGTATATGTTCCCATTTCAACAGGCGGAGCATCATTTGAGAAATGAGTGGCTCGTTACGCGCAGAGAAAACTGCGTGCATGTACCATTTCCACGAATTATAGCGTACGCGTGGTATTAAATCCACATCTACCTTTGCTTGGAAATAAATTTAGGTAGTGCATTTCCTAACCAATATAATCCAGATGAAAGGGAAGACAGCAGTTTGCTTTTCTCACACACGTTAGTCGCCAGTTTACAACAGGAAGGTGTACACAGACAGACACATAGACTGCCGGAGTTAACTTCCACTGAGAGCGTAAGTTCGAAAAACAAAATGTCCAAGGAATGAAGGAACATGATGAAGGAAAGGTAGGGATGTTAATCAGTCTAGAAATCCTGGTATGCTACCCTACACTAAGGACAGGAATGAGGGACCTTTAAAGACTGACAAATAAAGGGCAGAACTTCCGTAGTGACGGGCACATGAGAACACAAAACATAATTGCATGTCAACGAAGCTCACGGCTTTTATCTTGACTAGATGACTGCGATGAAGCAGCTGTGAATCCTGGTACGCCTCGGAAACTTGGGCATTTTCTCCTTTTGTGACTATACTTAGTAGATCCCAAAGGTTGCCAACTCCCGGCGGATCCTGAAAGTGGAAAGAAAGATACGCTTTCATCACTATGATAGCTCCCCAACAAAAGTGAGCACGATCATGAAGTCTAACTCAGGCGCTAGTGGATGACAAACAAATCGCATTAGGTTTGCAAGAAGCACGTGTTCATTTACCGCTGGCCTGTAGCATCTCAGGCGCTAAGCAGTCCCAATTAGTGATCTCGTTTGAAGATTGACACTGGCTAGTCTGCGCCAAATTTTGTCCCCATTGCTCATGGTGAGCTCGTATGAACGTGGTCATTAAGTGTCCGATGAGGTGACGCTACACCATAGTGCACTGTACAAAATAAAGTAGGCCGAAATGGCCATGAGCTCTGTCCCTGCTGCTACGTAATTTCACGTTCCTGCGGCCCGCATTGGCACTTAGCCATTCAAGCCTAGTTTTAGGCTGGTCCTAAAGAGCGGACATCTCGTTTTAGTGTATACCTGGACAATGCCCACGACGCCAGTCATAGCTTCAACTTGCTAAGGTTAATTTTTAATAGCTTCGACCCTGCGCACACTTTGCCGCACAGAGTGACAAATTTGGCGCCTTGCACTTTCTGGCTAGGCATATGTGTACTCACACAAAAGAAGCTGGACCAGGCCCTTAGAGCAGCTTCGTCTAGAGACGACTTGTAGCAGTTCTTCAGCTGCCTGGCTGCCGAGCCACACAGTAACTCCTTGCCCCTCCCGAGAGGCTGCTCCCCTGAACACAAGATAAAAAAAAAAGATCGAGGAATAGAGGAAGCAGAGAAGTCCGTAGGAAAACAGCGCCATCTTGTTTTGAGAACCCGTGTTGTATTGTTGTCTTTCAGGTTTTGTCAATCACCAAGCCGATACGGGCCTTCGCGAGAAATGAATTTCCTCTGCTGAAGCGCTGCGAACGGTTACATCGAGTCCTCAACAAATTGAAAGAAAGCAACAAAATAGACTTATGTATGCGCCTGTTGTCAACCTGTAATTCATTCTCAACAAACCAGCTGTTCAAAACAATGTATAGAGTACAAATAAAGATTGGGAGGAGGCATGGCTCCGGTTCACGTCATTACCGCATACCCGTCTATCTCAATGGTCCGCCATTGCAAGTAATTGATTTGTGAGGTTTAACGTCTCAAAACCACCATATGATTATGAGAGAAACCGCAGTGGAGGAATCTGGAAGTTTCGACCACCTGGGGTTTTTTAACGTGTAGCCAAATCTGAGCACACAGGCTTACAACATTTCCGCCTCCATCGGAAATGCAGTCACCGCAGTCTGGATTCCATCATGCGATCTGCCTTTGCTAGTAATGGCGTTTGTATCGCTGAGCATTCGCCGTTCGTTTAGATGCATACGGATCTCGCATTTATCGTAAACAGATCAAAATCTGGACACCTAACATGGCGCGAGACTTGCGTGTCATCTTTGGTCTCGTTCTATTAATCCGAGTTTCACGGAGCGCCGCATCTTAAACACATTTCTCAATAAGAAGAATGACGTCATATATAGTACCACCACCGATTCTCAAGAGTAATCCTTCAAATGATTCAAATATTCGGAACTATATAGCCCCAGAAACAGACCACTTCTGACAGTGTTCCGCTTTAGCTCGGTGCCGTTATCACTGGTCAACAATACAGACATATGTGCACCTTGTTACGTTATTTGTATTATTCAAGTGTTAACTATGAGCGACCGAAAATCAGCAAAAATGAGTGTGACCGCAATGAAAGGGCATACTTTGAGTAAAATTAAAGACAGTGTGAGATGCCAGTGGCGTGGAGATGGTGGACACAAACGCAGAACAAATTCAAAAAAAAAACAAGCGCGTGTCCAGATTGCGTACAACTTTTGTGGCCGAATTATTCACGTTTTGTATATTGAATGACTTTTTCTGGTAAAATAACAAAATGTGATGGTAATCAATGAAAGTTACGAATATATGTAAGTGCATAATTTATATCAGTGATTTGTACGGTTGCCCCGCCACGGTGGTCTAGTGGTTAAGGTACCCGGCTGCTGAACCGCAGGTCGCGGGATAAAATCCCGGCTGTGGCGGCTGCATTTCCGATGGAGGCGGAAATGTTGTAGGCCCGTGTACTCAGATTTGGGTGCACGCTGAAGAACCCCAGGTGGTCTAAATTTGCGGAGCCCTCCACTACGGCGTCTCTCATAATCATATGGTGGTTTTGGGACGTTAAACCCCACAAATCAATCAATCAATGATTTGTATGGTTACAACAGGTTCGAGCGAAATGATATAATGAAGGCCAATCAAAACTGAAATACGTAGTGACCAAATTAACAAGGCGAGAGATGTGAAAACGCTTAAACATGCATGTAGAGTGATCCAACGCTTATTCATGAATGAGATTTTTTTTCGCTCCACATCCTCACCGAGTGACACAGCTGAACTATTCGTGTCATTGTCATGCTTTACGCGATATCATATTAATAGTAAAACAATTTAACGATTTGAATGGCGGCATAGTTGTCCACGATAGTTGATGCAAGAGCCACGGCAACATTATCTTAGCGTGAATTGCGCACCTTGTGGCGCGACGACGCAGTCCAAGTCCCAGCCACACAAGACGCGCAGGAACAGCATGGACGCGAGGGGCAGCATGGACCAAACACGGATTGTCGAGTCTCTCGACGAAGACGCCACCAGGAACGGTCTTCGGGGGTGACACGCGAGGGCTGCGTGAAAAAAGTATTGAGAAAATATACTCACTAGTCACATTTATATTGACTCGAAAGCGGACCATTGCATTTGCCAAAGCGTTATTTGCTTCCAATACGCAGCTGTCGTGCAGCGAAGTTCTCTCTCTGGTTGTGGCACTCGGCGTCGATTGCAGGCACCATCAGACGAAAGACTGGCGCCCAGATTGACATTAAAGCAATAACAGAAAGTTGCTGCTCTTAAACACTATATACATGCTCTTTTGATATATCCTTGATTAGAAAAAAACCCTTTTCGTTTCACGAAGTTACTATAATGTAGCGAAGGTAAGGGCTCGGGTACATTACAATTCAAAACTTGACTTTTGTAGCCAATTGGCAACAAAAACCGAGTGCGTGCATCAGAAAGGAGGAAAGTTTATTTGGGCGCTCTCGTGTCGGCATTGAGCAATGAAGGAGAACATCTTGTAGTTCTGTGTTCTGCTTGACTGATGCTTCTTGCTGCAGTGAGAGGATTTGTTGAGAGTATAGACGACGTATGGGCACTGCGCCCTTGGGAAGTTAAACGAATTTCCTTGTATGTTGTGTCGCGAATTTACAAGATCAAGAAACTTCGAACGCTCCAACCCAATCAACACGCCCACCATTCGTTTAATTCAAGTTTCTAAACGACAAGGTCGACAGCCCAATACGGCAACACCTAAACTCAACCATAAAACAGCATAGGTGGTAGTATAAGAGACAGGACAGTTAATATATAAGAGTAAACACAAACAGTTATTACGATAGCAAGGAATCGAATGGTAACTATAGTGATAGATTCAATGAAGTAAAAACCGCTGCCAGGCACACTCACATACATAAAGCTGTGGCTGCGAAAGCACTTTCACTCTAAAAAGAGAGCGAGTAAAAGGGGTGTCTTTTTGTCCCACAACAATAACCGTCATATATATTGCGTTCCATCCTTGCGCTATCATCCCGCGCCCGGTACATTCCGGTCACGATCGACATGCCCATCATCAGGGTTGCATTGCATTCTCGATAGGAAAGTGTCCAGCGCCGAGTTTTCAAGAAAGGAAGCGCACGCAAGCCTGATGAAGATTATTGTTGTGGGACAAAAAGACACCCTTTTACTCGATATTTTTTAGAGTGTTCGCTTACCGTAGATGTCGGCACCGTGGTCAAAGAGCGCGCAGATGCAGACGCCATCGCGCGTGTCCCATAGTCGAATGGTGGCGTCCCAGCTGCCAGAGAGCAGCAGGTGGCTCAGCTCGGTGCTCCAGACAACGCTGCGAGTCAGGTCTGTGTGGCCGCGCAGCACTCGAACGGCGGAATCGCACGTGTAGTTCCAGACGTGGATGGTGCTGCATTCGGAATAGTGCCATCGCGAAACTTCTGAACGCGTTCTCATTCCGTGAAATACAGCGTGCTATTTTACAACACCATGAAGATGATTTATCTTTCGTACACTTGTATAACCTGCTGGCTACAGTTGAAAGGAGTTGTCCAATTCTGCGTCACATTGTTTCGAGTGATTCATTTAGCTACTGCCTGAGCTAGGTTCTTTGTTAGCCAAGATATCATGCACGTTGACTACCTCAGAAAGAGCCTGTTTAACGGTTTGATAACAGGGTTGTCGCCACTTTCTTGCTCCAGTCAGGTTCAGATTAGCGTGACGATATGCATGATTGTTGCAGTTTCGTTGATCATTGAGTACCCAATTTATTTCCCAGTATTTAACTCATACATGTCATTGTCCTTGGAAAAACAACTACAATCAAGGGCCGTGCTACTGAAGCTATGGATCTGCATCGCGAGTCGCTTACCAGTCGTCGGAGGTGCTGCACAGCACACCGTCCCTGAGGGGCGACCACTTGACACGGAACGCCTTTTCCGTGTGTCCCTCCAGCGTCTTCAGGGGCACGCCGCCGTCCATGCCTAGGTAGTAGATGCGGATCACACTATCCCCGCAAGCGGTGGCAAAAATGCTCCTGCAGACGTTAATTTTATTGATGTTTTCTATTGACGTGAAGGTTGTTTCAAAGCACGCTGAAAGTTTAGAATGCTAAGCGATAACGAAAGGGGAAATCGCCACTCAAACGACGAAGACAGAACAAACTACACACAATGCAAGACTAACAACAGTTTTACGGATGTTAGTAGCACCTGCTGGAACATGTGCAGTTCACATCGTCTAGTCAAGGTGAAAAAACAATGACCGTAAAAAAATATCAACAAAGTTGTTCATTGCAGTGAGACTCGTCAGAAAATAATAAAAATGACAGGTACAGGTGCCCTCAAGGTGCACTGAAAAATTAATCTACCTCATACTAAGGAATAATGATGCTGTGCTCAAATGCGATCACCCTACAAATCGCGTGAGCTTCCACAACCAGCCACAAGAACTCTAGGCAATAGTTGGCGAGTACCTTACACAGACTAAAGTACGGTGAGCACCCACTTATTCCACAGCGTGGGGTCAAATGCCATTCCTGCTTGTGGCTCAGATTATTTGAATGTTGTCAGTCGCGTTCCCTTTGAGGCACTTCCCCGCTTGGTCGAAGTAAGTTCAAACCGCAGGACAAGGGAATCTCATACATTACACCCATGTCGCACTTCACGAACACAATCGAGTGGTTGTTGGTGCATGCAGCCTTATTGGGTCCTCCTCAGTTGACGAGTCTGCAAATCTTTCCCAACTTGTTGGGGGCTGAACAAATGACGTGGATGCCCAACCGCTTTGCTACCTTCTTGACGCTATGCGGAACCCCACGAATATAGGGAATCACAGTAGCCTTCTTCCAGTCATTTGGTTTGGTGGGGGCTGCGGATTGCCCCGTTGGGAATGCAGAAGCGTCGCTGCTATGCCGTTGCCCTAGATTTGCCTCTGAGAGAAAAACGTTCTGATGCGTTGTGACAATTAGACGATCAGACACTGTGCAGATGCTGCTGGAGCACCGTCCTTGTCTTTTGTAGGCTCAAAACACTGTCAAAAGCCCTCTAGCGTTTTTTGAGGACTACGGGCCTATTTAACTTCTGTGTAGTGCCACCTATGCACATGTGTCAACCCATTTATTGAAGATTTTCGGTCTCCTCTTTCCTCTCATCTTTATACTCCCCTTTCCCATTCCCCAAACGTTGGGTAGCAATTAAGGCATGTGCCTTGTTAAGCTCTTTGCATTCACGTTCTTCCTCCTCCTCGCAGAAAGGTTACCTAAAAGGGGGAAAGAGAATCCGAAAATCCGGCGTAGGCCATTCACCTCACTCGAGTCAGGAAACTGGAGTCGATCATATGCACACGTTACCGTGATAGGGTATTACTGAAGTTGATGAGACCCATTGCCCTTTTCACGAGCTTCGAATGGGCGGAGTCGAAGGGAAGGAAGACTGAGTGCTGGGCCTACTTCCAGCAAACATGAACTCCGAGAAATGCAAGGTTTGTGTCGAGAAATCTCTGCTCGCCATACGTCAGAACCTCAGTCGCGAGTGTGAAATCAGCTAAATCGTGGCTGAAGACAGCAGCAATAGAGGTACCTCGAGAGGTCATATCACAATCTGTCTTCCGCAAAAGGAACAGGAAGGCGTCAACGTACCGTATAATACACGATGCACGCTCGATCCAAAAAGTTTAGCCTCGAGACGTCAATTTATGCTTGCCAAGAAAAGGTCGCTCAGTAGTGGCACACGATTTAAATTATTCTAGTTTTACTACTGAGACCATTAGGCAACCGCAGAAGTCATACGAGAATAATATAGGGAACTGTACGACCGGGTAAACAAGCAGGGTATGTATGTATGTTGAACAGAGTATGTTCAAAGCTGGTAACATGAAGACATCTACTTCGAATTGCTCTGAAGTATATACAACCTTCAAGGTTTTGTAAAATAACATGGGTCTCATGGATTCACAAATCTACGAAGCTGCCCGCACACTTTGAGTAGCAAAATGGCTCTTTCCTGATGTGACCCGAGAAACCATAACGATCAATCATTTTGCTGTCCACGTGTTCAATAAAGTGTTTTAAAATATTGCCTAAACAAAGGAACGGAGCGATGATTGTACATACAAAGGCGCACTATTGTTTTTTTTCTTGTTCTCGAATGTCTTCATTCCACTGCACACTATGTATTTTTACTCTTATTTAGCACACGGTAGACAGACAATGTTTACTTTTCATAACATATGTTACTAAAAAAAATCATGTTGCGGGATGAGCGATTTCCATAGGGGGAACTTTGACAATGCAGTGACCATTCAATGATGCATTTTTTTTTACCTCACACTTCTGACTCCTACTTTTTTTTTAATTTCGAGTAATGTCAACAAGGACATAGAACGTCAACCCACTTACTCGTTGTTAGGATTCCAGTCACATCCATACACAGTTTTGGGATGGTGAAATGTCTGTACAAGTTTGCCATCAGTCCGATGAATCATGCTGAGGAAAAATTTTGCTTGCTTTAATATCTAAAGAAAACAAACAATACATAATACGAACGAAATATGGAGACACTTCTGAGTAAACTTAACCCCACTTGCCAGGTTGAATCTGCTCCCGCTGAAGCTATTAATCTAGCGTCCGTTTGATTCCACGCGACGCAGTATAGAGCTGTGTCTTTTCCATGCTGCATACAAGAAAAAAAGAAGGCACAATTAGAGAAAATATTTTCTCGGAGGAAAAAAAAAAGGTGCCACGTTAACATGCTCCAGCAGAAGAGAACAGACATCAGCATCACTTGGCCTTGTTTTATTTACTGCCTGTTACGCATTGAACCAGCGTAACGATTTTTAATAAATTCTGGGGTACCAAAAAAAGTTTCGCTATAGTTGACTTGCGTTCATATTGGAACAGCGCAGAAAAAAATAACGAAGAAAGACTAAAGAAAGATGGAGCTCGTGCCACTTAGTCTTCGTGATTCGCCACTGCGCTGTGCCAATATGAAGTTTTACGTACCAAAACAACGATTGTGAGCTGCGCCGTAGTAGACGGCCGCAGAAATTTTGAACACCTGTGTTTTGAATTGAATGACAAGAGCCTCTGGAACTTTGCCCTCACCGTAATGCGGGCATCGCAACTGGGATTTGATTGCGCGACCTTCTAGTGAAGACTACAGCATCATATCCCATAGAATGCCACGGTTGAGTAGCACGATCTGAATTCGCATCTGCTGGCGATATTTTCCGTCTTCTTTGAATTGGAAGCTTGGCAATTGATGAGGTAGCATGTTCCAGGCATTCTACGCGTGGTTGGTCAAGCTCTGTAATGCGTAATAGTGTAACTGTTAGGCCTTGAGGAACTAAGGTGTTTAAAAGCTAGTTTCCGGGAAAATCTGTTCCACTTGTGCTCAAGTATGTTTCCCGTGCTCTGGCGATATAGTTTTTCGTTCAGACAAAACGCCAGATGGATACATGCAGGTTGATTATCACGTGTGATTAGCAATTACGGGTTCTATGGTAGTAGAGTAACAGATGCGCAAGCCACAACGTAGTCTTCAAGGAAAACGGGGTTAGGCGCAGCTGTACTAGCTGCGTTATGGCAAATAGTTCATTTTAGTAGCTTTTGAGGTAGCGGTCACGCAATAACGGTAAATGGTTAAGAGCCTCTACGTATACGTGAAACAACTGCCACAAAAGCTTACATCGAGAATTGCTTTCTTCGGGACATTCTTTACGGTGTCCCAGATGAGGAGCCCATTCTTGGCGGTTCCCAAGGCGACGCAGTCTTGTCCAGACGGAGCCCAGGACAAGCAATAGATGGTGCTGTTTCTTGGCGGCGAAGACATGACCTGGCACAAAATAAAATATGGCAATAATGCCAAGTATTGGTGTTCCTGTTAAAATGAAAATTTTGGGCAATTGTTTGAGTGTGGTGGCCTCGGAACTAATGGAATCGTACCATATAAGAAAAAAAAACAAACAGGGAAGCGTGCCAACAATACATCGGTGGTGTTGCGCAATAAGTAATGAAAATTTTCATACATGTTTTATGCAGCATTCTGACGATATATCCTTTGTGTGGGTGGTCAAGGTGGGCAGTATACGCTTGCGCATGTGAGCTGAACAGTAAGCAGGAAGTTTTTTTTTTCAAAATAAAGATAGTTTCAAGTCGGCGCTTGTCCTCTGCCTGGCGTACTCTTTTATGTCCTATACCAAGTTTGTGCTCGACAGTTAAGCATTGTAAACCCGCTGAATCAGGAACGATTTCTCTTAAGCAGGTGCTATAATGTCTTGCAGCCCCATCAAAGAAGAAATCAGCTCACCTCCTCAAACTTCACCATTGTCTCTGAATATTTGGTTTGTGCCTGAAAGCCTAAATATTCCCGAACATGAACACTACTTTATTGACTCTCTGCCACTCAGCATGCAGAGAAAATCTCTCAGGCCCAACAGAACGTCTGCATATATTTATTGAACATAGAACACGTAATTCGTACGTACTATTTTGGCTTGCATACATTATCGTATGTAAGGAAGTTATCAAGCTTAGTACACTCACAGCTTTCATAGTCTCCATGTTCCAGATCTTAAGTGTACCATCAAAACCGGCAGTGGCAAGAAGGTTGCAGTTGTCAGGCTTGAACTGGCAGTCGAATATCGTCTCGGTGTGTGCCTGAAATAACCGTTGAAGACGTCAGCATTTTCGCGCCCTACCATAATAAGTGAAATCGACCACTTGGAAACTTTTGTGAACCAAGATAGAGCTCAATAGAAGCACGCCTAGTTTCACGACATTGTATTTCATAGAAAGGCAATTTTAGCTAAGCGACGCGTGTTTTTCGGTCGTAACGTATTCCACGAGCGATATCGAAGTTCAGAATTGTTCGCACAAGACACAAACTCTTCTTGGAACTCTCCCTCAGCATGTGAAAACGTTCTTTCCCATTTCCTACCTGTCACATTCGAATTTATACCAACGTTCTCGTTCTCCCGGTAATCGGGCCAAATTCGACGTATGAAAACATTTTTGAAACAGAAAAACGAGTTTCCATTGCAGTATGCTTTAATGATACAGTATAAAGGCTTGAACAACCAATCATATTCAAGAATTTGGCTCTTAGGACATGTAAAAGGTGCCTTGACATGGTCATCCAACAATTAGGGGTTTTTGAAGAAAAGTAGAAGTAAACACCCTATTGTGCCTGTAGATATTTGGAAGATAGACTATGAAATAATTTTTCGGTCCAAAATAAGCCCCTAAAAGTCGCCGGCAATATGCCCCGCCCACTTCCGGTGGCCGTCACTTTGGCGGAACGAGTGTGACGTCATGTGTGGCATGAAGCAGTACCGTCGCCTTCTGCCAAAGTTTCATCAACTGCTGACCGGTCACTTTAATACCAAGCTGAAGAAAGCGGACTGACTCGACTGCATGCACAGCTGTCTAGGGAGCAATTTCATTCGCCGGTATACAGACCTTCGCAGACCTAACAGGTAGTTACGTGACAGCTCATGAGTGTGTCAGTTTTGGCCGACTCTAGCCACTCATATTTATAAAAATATTTATTCTTACATTAAGTCCATGACCAGGCACGCTGAAATTTCATCGCCTTTTTGTGAACATGAAAAAATTAGCACACATGACATGGTAGAAGAAGAAAATGCTTAACAGTGCAAACGGCAGGAGGGAATAGAAGAGACGAGAACAGAGCGCTGATAGGGGCGACGACCGCACAATGCGTGTCGTGGTCCCTATCAGAACATGTTGAAGTTTCATAATTGTATTATACGCAGCTTTTCGACAATAGCATCGATCGTGATCAACAACAAAACAGTGCGTGTTCACAGCATAAGATACAGCCGCGAATAGTGTTCATTGGAATAATTTTTTTACAGACACGATTGGGAATTGAAAAAAAAAAAACGTGGTGTCCGTGTATGCGTCCATTGTTGAGGCTCTACAGAGGCTCCAGTAAAATTACGCATAATGGTAGTTAGCCATCGTATATTAGCACTGAAAAAAAAAGATCGTGCTATAAAGTTTGGAAGCCAACTCGTGCTTTCTTTTTCCGAAGCTATGCAATTAGTCTGCTTATATATCCCGGTAGAGGTTCAATTCCAGCTGTCAGAGTATCATAAGAAAAACAACATAGGTTGTCTAATAACATTAGGATTAGGCCACTATATATCGCGCATTAATCTTAATGAACGCCCAATCGTGGGATATGAAAGAAGCCAGGGTTCCCAACGGAGCCCACGAAGAAAGCCTTCGTGAACCAGTGCCGGCAATTGCCGAGCGTTTCGCAAAACAGTTCTCCCATAGCAATCGGTAAAAACTACGGAGCTGCGGTCCGTATTTTTTTAAAGGAAAAAGCTGTACTGAAGAAGCAACTCCGGCAACAACATCAGCCTACGTTATTGTGTACGCTAGTTAGTGACCGTGGATGAATATCTCGAAGATTTACGTCGCACAATTGTTCGGGTTCTGAAAATGTTGAGTGCCTTCGCGTGGCGCTCGGTACAGTATGATGACATACAACATATTGTGTGATATGCGAGTTCATTCTCATACGAGGTGAATAAAGATGTTCTGGGACAGCTTTATGCTCTCCCATGGTGGAGTAACAGGTACTATAAGTCTTTAAACTTTTTTTCTGAACGCATTCTTACATGACAAATTTTTCGCAATTATTTGCATACCATTACGATCTACATGTCCTGTTCGTGGTATTTCAACTGAATTATCGCGGAATATCGGCACGCACCTTTCAATCAACTTAGCACTGCATTGCGTGGCTTCAAAATGAATGTGGTTCAATCAGCTTGCGCACTTATCGCAAGTACCTGCAGAAAAAAAGGGTTAGATATGAGTAGCGCCTACAAGTAGACTACAATGCTTCTTTTTACGTGTGCCGTTTTGTTTTTTGATGGTACGATTTCGTAAACTTACTACACGACTTGAGGCGCTGTCTTAGTCATTACTTCAACTTCGCGCCTGCATTACGCCAAAACAGCGATAACCACACCACGCTGCTGGCAATCACCACGATCGAAGTTTCACCCACCATCTCCCGCAAGAAGTCCCACGAACGTCGGCGAATGTTGTAGAGACCGACTGCGCCGTCGGAGAAAAGGCACAACACTCGCACGTGTGGCGGAAGGCGAACCCCGCTGCCCGCAGGCTGTTGCGACGGCGCACACTCGGCCGAAGGCACTGCAGCCGAGGCGCGATCCTTGTCCGGGAAGCTGGTGCAGACGCACAACGTACGAAAACCACTGCCGTGAAGCTGCAGGTTCTCCAGTGGCGTGTTGCGGGAGACGTTCCACACGCGCAGCGTCCCGCACATCTTATCTGCAATTAGGAACAGCGCCGGCAGGCATGAAAGTGCCATGCATTCTGTGCACGAAATGACATGCTACTATCACGCCTCCGTGAATCACCGTATTTTCTCGCATATAATCCGCCTCTGCATTGCACTCCTAACTTTACAAAAGCTTCCTTGTATTTAACCCGTACACTCAATTTCGAAGCGTATTTTCCCGTTATGTTTTTTTCGTACAGTTTATATACGGTATCTCCACAGCAGGTTGAAAGCCTCTCACAGAGATACGTATTGAAGCGTGTTGCAACTAAAGCATGAAGTACAAAATTTTAATATGTGATTGCCACCAATGATTTTATATTTCTTTCACTGACGTAACACACACACACAAACGCTGGAAAGTAAGCTACGTTACGAGCGGCTATCCAATCAACATGACATTGCAGAAACACAAAAAGAAGACTTCAACAGGCCTCGGGCCAGACCAAACGCGCAACCTCGATATTTTTCAACCAGGGACCGTTCACCGCTCACTGCTATACTTCCTAAATGAAACAAATTTCTAATTGTATTTTTCATACAATGACCTAGCTTGCCCAAGGAAAGACTTCGAAGGGGAAAAGTTGCCAACAATAGACATTGTATATATAAAATTGGCCCTCGTCCTCTATCCTAGAACTATTTATCGAATAAAACAAATAAAGTAGGAAAGAAAGGGTAACATTACAGCCGTTTCATTCTGTATTAGACACGTGGCAAAGTATATGGGTCAAGAAAGGAAAGAAAGTTTGAAATAAAAAAGCATAGCTATGCTAACTATAGCAAGAATTGTGCGTTTTGTGTCAATTGATTACGGTAATATGATTAAATCGCAACTGGAATTTTTACGGTGATCAAAGGTGAAAAGTTATCCAGACTATCTGACCTATGGACCGCCCAAAAGGTTTATTTTTTCAAGTTTCCATTTTGTTCTCACATAGACTGCTTCAGCTTTTAATCAGTCAAGGGTCTTGAGCACGACTTGCTTTAGCACAACAGTTTGTGCTCGTGCTTTTGTATTTATTCTGTATGTCACACTTGAAATAGATTGATTGAGAAAGCCGCCCATGCCGTCTTGTTCATTTCACCATTCGCGCTTACTTTCAGTGGCAACTATTTTGTACAGCGAGTTCCAAGTAGGCCATAAACAAGTTATCTTGTTAAGACTAAGCCATCCTTGACAGGCCTGATGCGGAGAAACACTCCAATCTTACGCTTAAAGTTTATAACGCGTCACGAATGTATTATATGTTTATTAAGGGTGAAGCTCCTTAAGACCTCACGATGTCCGCCGTCTCCCGTCTGTACGTAACACCAAGTAACCTTCAACTTATAAGCAACAGAGGGCGCTGTGGTTACTTGTAGATGTGATGGCGCTGCTGTCAACGCTATATACGTATAACCACGTTCCATACCACACATTCTCTTCTCTCATATGGACGTAGACGAACGCAGGAAAGCGCGACGTGCTGAGTATCAGCGTCGCCATCGACGGGAAGCTACCGCGGAGACCAAAGAGAAAGAAGCGGATGCAAAGCGGCGACGGCGACAACAAAGTTCTACACCACAGACTAGGGCTAAGGAAGCAAGGGCTAAGCGGGAAAAACGCCAAGCTGACGCGCAGTTGAGACAACTTGAAGCAGATGCAAGGCGGCAATACCGACAAGAAAATTCTACACCAGAGACGATAGCTAATGAAGCTGTGATTATGAAGTCAAAACGTAACCTGGAACTCGGAACCTCATATCAGCTATAAAGAAGAATCACCGCTATATCACAATCGATTTCAGCACTCTCTTTGAATAAAAAAATATGTAAGTATCACAACCACAATCAGTCTATGTACTATCTCAACTTTATTCACAATAATCACCTCCGAAAGCTTCGCCCCATAATAATCTTCAAGCAGCTTGTAATGCAGTGATTTTTTACGTACTCAGCTTGAATATGGTGACTCGTCCGACCTACAAGTCGGTAAAAAAAAATCATACTTCAAAGTTTAAAGATTGCAAACTGCGTTAAACATTTGGACAGCAGCGAGAACGGACGTCGCACGTATGACTCACTACATTAGCAAATTTGTGTATGTGGTGACGCGCGTGCTTTTCGTCAAACGTTACTTCGTGTTTATTACTTGGAAACGGCAGTAGCGGAAAAAGTTGAATCTCAAAGTCTACTTTAATGCTTACAACGTGAAGGCAGTCTCAGAGCACAGGAGGGCAACTTCGAAAGGCTTACCCAAGGCGTAATACAAGAGTTAAAAAGTACGAAGCATTACTTAACCTTGTAGCATAGTAATGGCATATTGCATAGGTGGTGGTACTCCTGCTCCGTGCCTTTCCTTGTTGGTTTGTCTTCCTGCTTGAATTATCTTGACTTTTCCCATCTCCCCCCCCCCCCCTTTAGTGTAGAGAAGCTAACTGCTTGTTTTTATGTCGTAGCAGTGAAAGTAATGCTTCCATGTAAACACAGCGTGTAATTAGGAGGTGAAAATATGTCGCGTACCTCCCGTGAGGAACATGCCAGCCGCGTCGGGGACCCAGGCGAGTCCGGCGATGGTGGTGGCTCTACTGGGACAGGCGTACGTGGCTAACACCTGCGGCTCGCCCGACGTCGTCCAGTCGAGCAGGAACAGTTGCCCGCTGGGGAGCCCGGCGAGGAGGTAGCCCGACGACTGCTCGTCCCAGCGCAGGGCCACCACGCTGCGCGGGTCCGCGTCCTCGCTGTCCAGAGGCTCGTCGTGAAGCAGCCGCACGTGCTTCTGGCAAAAACCACCTGCTCGAAAAAAGACCCGGGAGGGCCGTGTTAATGGTCGACATCGCGATGGTGTGCTCGGCAGGGTGATTTGGTGACAAGTAACGGGATTCAACAGCGTTAAGACAGCGTTTGCGTGCACGAAACAGTGACTCTTCTATTACTGAAACCCATCCATAAAAAAAGCTCAAGGGCTGGGAAGCAAATACAACACATTTAAGGGACACAGTAGTAAAACAATAAATCCGTTTAGATTGGTAAGTTGTGCATGAGGTTAGTTTTACCATCACAGGAATTTTTATAGAGGAGAAAAGGAAGGTGAAAGCTTTATTTCTAAACATTGCACCAAAATTTCAATTTCGACGGATTTCAGAGGAAATTCTAGCGCGAGTGCTTGTGAGCGAAAAATCATGAAAGATACAAATGAAATAAATAAGTACAATTTTTGAAATGAGAAACTCGGGCCGTCTGCATAAAAAGCAGAGTTTCGTCACACAGAGTTGCGTTATTTGTTCACATTGCTTGAGAAAAAAGAGAGCACTATGTGAACGGCGTGTAATAAAAGGAGTCTCCCTAACACCTGTTGTATTGCGTGGCACAGGCATACAATCCGCAAATAGTTCAACAAGGGGTAGTTCAAGGCTGCCCACCCAATACAAAGTGAGCATATACGGAAGTAGACGTGGCAACGTATACGGGTAAGCTGTGGGTACCTCAGTAATTAACAAAAAGAAGCATTAGGACGTAGTGGGAATTGAGTCGCAACTGTACATCCAGTAGATAATCTATATAGGACAGTTTGAAACGGCCAATGTTACGCGCCCAAGCCTTGCTTTTCTTCCAGAGTGACTGAATACATTGCGTACGGGTTCCGATTGAGCTATCGCGTTCTACTGGCAGTCGTGAAACAAGCTCAAGCGCCGTCCATGCTTTTCCGATTTCTATAATGTTGGCTCGACGAAACGAAGCGGAACTCGATATCTTAAATCTGTGGTCCTCCTCAAAGGACAGTCTACTTAATTTTTACTGTTTAGAAACTACCTAGGCTCTAGTAGACAGCACCGAAATCTGACGTTACGATAACTAGTGCGAAAAATTCAAGGTGGCACCAACAGCCGCATTTGGTTTTTGTGCGTTTTCTCGCTTACCAAGTGTCTTACTAAGCCGTGGTATTGTTACCCTTGTGAAAAAAGCAATTCGCCGATTTTAGAAATCTTTTTTCAAGGGCTGAGCTGTTCTAGCCGACCATTAGTATGCTCAAAGTGAAGAAACAAAAACGATCGTTATGAACCGGCACGCGATCCCTCGTCCTCTTCATATTTTTCTTCCGCTCCCAGAACACGTGCACCGATTCGTCTCGTTTGGGATGCAATCAGAAGCTGGACAATCTGAGCCAGCGGCTCTACACAATTTGGATTGCATGGGTACGCAACAACCTACACCGTTCCGGCAACTCTGGAGCATGAATGTAACTGGAAATTTTCCTAACCAGCTTACGAGGACCGACGTCTAAGCTGATGAATCCGTTACGCTGGATTACAGAGGGACGCAAGCACCAATACTGCCAATGCAGCAAAGTTGCATGACTCGCTAGCGAGGAATGCATTTCCTAAGACATCTGAGATGTTATATAGCAGGAGCTTACCGTCCTGCCGGCCAATTTGTTCTTGCTGCACGAGCTAGGATGTTCACCTTTCTCAGATGCAGGCCAGTGGTGAAGTGGATGATGTTCATTAGTGTAAACCCTGATAAGCAACCGCGCCTCCAGGTAATTGCTTACAGAGGCTCACCAGAAAGCTCGGGCGTAGACCATCCCAGGCTGTGTACAGGGTCACACCACGCCACTCTTTTTTAGATAGGGAAAGAATGAAAGCGAGATAGAAAGAAATAAACAAGGAAGAGGAAAAAAGAAAGGCAGGTTGCCTAGCTCCACCCTTCTTTCAGGCTTAGGAACGCTATAGTGCGGACATGCCTCAACTTTTTTTTAACAGCGAAGTTGTTTGATCTAGCCGTAATTTGTGTGTGTGGTCTGCCGAGGATCGGTCAGTGTCAGAAACGTGAACGTGCCACAAAAATTTGGTAAGTCCCACTACCCACCATTGGTCCGCTTAAAATGATGAACATATAACAGTTCAACTGATGGCTGCGAAGCGACGGCAGCAACTGAATATGAGCTAAGTACGTACAATGAGAGACTACTACGAAAGGGAAGGGCAACGGTTGCTGTGAAAAAAGCTGAGGTGATGGAAGGCATACGCCAACGACGACATTCCCGTAGATTTGTTATAGACGCGAACGCTTAATTTCAGCGTGAATTTCCGTCTCTGGAGTTTGGACATCCATGCCGTGTCCATGTGGTTTAACTAGAACCTCTTTTCACGTAGATCAACGTAGGAACAACCAAGCATCACCTAGATTAAGCCTGAAAACAACGTAAAGGCAACCAGATTAGTCTTCATAATTGTCCAGCTTCGCTGTTTTAAGCCTTGAGCAACTTCATGTAAGTTCCATGAATTTTGTCATTATTAGCGTCGCTTTAATGTCCACGTTATTTTGGCGGTGTGTGTCCTACACAGCTTAGAGATTGCCGACAAAATTTGGACCATCCAGCTGGCACGAGAAGGGTCAAATAGGCCAAGTCTGGTTGTAACAATGCGGGTAACCTCAGCCCGATTATCAAGCTATACCCAATATAAGTTTTTAAGGACGGCCAATACAATTTTCACCAAGCAACCCAATGAAAAGAAGCGAACCAAGATGTTCGATATAACGTCAGAGATGAGAAGTAGCGAACAAGGCATATCGCTAGCTCTAAAATTTCGACAATGAGACTGTCGTATAGCTTCGGCAGGGGCTTGACGGCGGCAAATTATGTTTTGTGCACTTTGATTTCATCTGTAACTAGGAAACGACAAAGAAAATCGGAAAATCGTGGACAGTGAAAGCACTGCGGTGACTCTCAGACATGCAGGCATCACTTTCAAATAGAGAAATTTCGAGATAAGAAAGCTGCACGAAAGGGCCACTTGTAATCAGATTCCTTTCATTCGGTTCTAGCCCTATTCATTCCAGTTCCGCACGTGCCGTAACCGCAGCTGACGCACCAAAGTGGCTGGATTGCCAAGCCCACAGGATTAGCTAGAAAGCCGAAACCGTGCTGGTAACTACCAATAGGCAGCAGATGTATTCCGTTTATGTGAGAAGGTTTGACTGCATTCGGCCGCGCTTTACCCCGCTGTAATAGATGAATGGCTGCACTTTTTCTGACCCGCATGTGAAAGATGCACCCGCTTGTTTGCTCACTGTCTCAGAGGTTCCTGTGATCCTTCAAAGTGACCTCCTCCCTCCTCCCCGTCATACCGCTATGTATACATAAATCAACCAATGTGCGTCAATTTTAGCCTGTTCGAGGTAATGATGCGCTGCAGCATCTTGACGCTCTTTTCTTGTTTAGTGTTTTGTAAAACTAACTGACCAGCGAAGCCGAGTAAGCCACCCGAAAATATTTTGGTGTTTACAACTCTGTTCAAAAACACTCACGAATCGGTAGGTGCCCCCGCAGACGGGTAAGTCAGTATAAAGCGACGCCGGCGAGTCGAAGACCCGGAGTACGTATACAGTGAGAGAACTCTATAGGGAACGGGAAAAGTGACGCAGGCTGCAAGAAGACGCCGAAGTGGTAAACGGCCAACACGAACAACGAGGTGCCCGTTGATATGGGAAGTGCGAGAGCTCGGTGTCAGCACTAGTTTCTGCAGTTTGGACCTATAGCGTCACCTATAGCCAAGTGCTGGCGACAACCTAGGAGCAACAAGATTACACTCCAAAACCATCCAGCTTCGCTATTTGAAGCCTTGTACGACTTATGAGCGTTAAATTATATATATGAGTGAATAGTATTGCTTGGACACAAACATGAGAGAAAGCAAGGTGTACTGTTTGCCTGGACACGCACCGTTCTTGCTGAGTATAACAAAAGAGGCAGTGTAAAAAAAAAGAGCACGTTGCTGATCACGTTCTTGCTCGTTTTTCCAATTTATCGTTTTTACTACATTAAGGAAAACTTGTTGCAGTTTATTGATGAAGATTAAATATTTGAAATGATAAGATATGGAAAAAAATCTACGCACCCCCACAAAGTGAGTCATGACGAGTGGGCGAAGCTCTGGGTATTGTATGGATTAGTAGCCATACGTTACCCGAACGGTAGCCCATATATGTAAACTCAGTGACAAAGAGCCGGCGACAAAGCTATGTCCTGAAGTCTATATGTCTACCTTGAAGTCACCGACTACCATAGAGGGTTTGTGCTTGTAGGTGTTTTGTATTGTTCTGCCACAATTATGATACATGTTCTTTTATTGTAAACTTTTAAACACGACAGCGTTAAACTGCTTGTTCCGCACACATTGCGTCGTCGGTGTTGGTGATTGAGAGTGAAAAATGTTGTGCGTGATTGAAGATTCAAGATGGAAATAAAATAGATGATAAATTTGAGTTCGCGTGTTGATCAAACCCGGGTCGTTTGCGTGGAAAGTGGGTGTTCTATCACACAGCCATCACTATGCTTTTTTCTTTATTGCATAGAAGTACTGCAATCAAATGCCACATATCTCTTCAGCCTTTCTTGTGAATATCGTCAAAATAACTTCCTCCGCTTGGAAACACAGTGAAGGTAACCTTCATACTTTACAAACACACGTGCCCTGTATACATGCTTCACAATACAACATGAAATATTGCGTCAATAATGTGTGATACAAGCGCACATTGCCATCGGGCATCAGAACATACGATTATCATAATCACTATGGTTCAAAGCCGGTTTAAGCTCATTACAGCAGGCACACACGCTACTGCGCCTATTCTCTTTATGCCAAGTAGTGGGTGCATAGCAAGTTCGAAAAGATTTCATGAACTAGTACGCGCTAGACACAAGATATTGGTATCGCATTCCAGCGTTCAACTCTTAAGCATCCACTAATTTTTATTCACATACAGACTCATGTTTCGACTGTAACAGCTGTTTTCTATATATCTTGACAGTGAACGGTGAAAGTCGACGACAAAGCTCGGTTCGAAGGCGCATAATGCGTACGTTTTGAGGTCACCGACTATGGTATAAAGGGTATGTGCTTATAGGTGTCTTATGGTCCATCATAGTTATAACCGATATGCTATTAATAAACCTTTTTGTCAGATCTTTTGATTGATGGGGGCTTAAATGGCGGTGCTTTTATGGTGTTGCCTTTTGTTTTGTGGTATTTCGCAGGCTTATCTTTGTATAGGATTAAAATTGTTCTCGTTAGACTTTTGTTCACCTTTTACACGGTGTCGTGCCTTGTGCAGACACGCCAGACGGATGGAGAAGCCTCACCCCTAAGATAACTTCAGCAATTTTGCCCAGAATAATTCCGTAAAGACTTAAAAATGGGCGGAGGGTGCAATTGCAGTAAATTTGTTGTGTATATGTGCGCAAGGAACAAGAGAAGATGTACTAACGTTATTACGTGAATGTACCGCATAGCGTCGGGACAAAAAGAGGCTGGAATGCCTGTTCTTTCAATTCCTCAACTTTTTTGTTTATTTACAATCATTATCATTGCACTATAAATCCTTAGGTTGCTTACATATGAAGCGTATTCTATACGTTTTCTTTAGCGAATGAAAGAAGCCCAAAGTATTGTGGAACTCTGGTCAAGTTCTAAGCCTTTGATGTAGAACTTCAGGTGGGCCATTTCTTCCGAGTTAGTTTGCCCATCCCCGTATTGCAAGCGTGGAAGCGGGTGGCTGCATAAAACCACGGCACGAGTCCTTTGATGAGCGCCTATTTGTCTAGGACAAACTTAAGTACGTTTTTGGGTCCATGGAAGGATTACATTTTGTTTTGTATGCGACCCGCCGTTCGTTCGTGTAAAAAAAAAGCTACAAGTGCCTCAGCTTTAATAGCTGAACAACAACAACAACAACAAAAAGAACTTGGTATTGGGAATGAAGGTGCGCAGCTTTTGGGAAACATTAAGCGCAGAATGAACACCCATAACACCGATGTGTGCATTACAGCCGTCAAGGCTTTGCGAGTGTGTTCCGCACTTAATATTTCCCAAATGCATTTAGCGCTGTTTATAGCTGTTCCGGTAGAATTTTCATCACCAAAGGGATAGATCCACTAAATTAACTGCTTACTGAAAATGCCGTCTCCAATGTAGACAGCCTTTGAATTCCTCACACGTTATTAAACAAAACGTCAACACTAACCTTTCAATGTGTTCACCTTGACAGAGCCTTGCCCGACTTGGCAAATCATTGGTAATGAATTCAGACAGGTAAATAAAACTGACATGCAGGGACAAAGAGATCCAACCATGCTAGAGGCAACTTGGTCTGTTCTTGACGTGGCAGTGATGATACATATGTAGGGTTTAACGTCCCAAAACCACTTACTGGCAAGAGTGAAAAAATGGCTGTAACATCTAGCTCAAAATCCTTCTCTTATAAGCTTGTTTTCTCTGTCGCAAGCCTGAAACCATCGAACACGTCGTTCTAGATATTTAGGAAAAAGTGCTTATTCGGGAAATTCTACAAAGAACTATCAAAAAAGATCTACAGGCAGATACCCACGGGACTAAGCCTTTGCCCGTTCATGAAGAAAATGACGGAGTGCCTTATGACGCTGTTTTGTGGCTCGGCCTTTGCTGTATTTGAAAAAAAAAATCCATGTCAGTCCGTGATGCCAATATAAATAAACTGCAGATTCATGAACATTTTCACCGACTGATCTCGAACTTTGTTGAAGATACTAAAATTAGTGACCAAGCACAACAGTGGCTCGGGAAACTTGAGCCACTATACTGCTAGACTGTACTGCTTCTTACCTCTGTCCCCGCTATTTATGTACTGTATTGTTACCGAATGGTGTGCAAGTGAAAGTAAAAAGAAAAGACTGCGGCGCAGCGGATAGCGTTATCAGCATCTCCTGTAGCGGACGGAGAGGTTACGGGTTCGACTCCCGTTAACGGAACTTTCTTTGCCATCAGATCATGCGCATTTCTGCGCAGTCATTTCCGTGACGGAAATACGTCACTGAAGTCTTGCTACAATTACTCCAAACGCATCCTTTTCAATGCGCACACATCTTACCGCTCTGCAAGACGGACAGAGAGCCATCCTGATGTCCCAGGGCCAGCTTTCCTGAAGAGTGCCAAGTCATCTGAGTGATGGCACTCTGAAACTGCGCCGCCTCGCGCCACGGCTCTCGGGGGCCTTCGGGCACGGACCAGGAGTGGAGCGGGCCCCTTCCGGACACGTAGGCGATCGTGTCGGGGGCGTCGGGTCGCCACGCGAGCAGCAGAGGCAGGCACAGGGGTTCACGGAGCGTCGCGATCAGCGTCCGTTGGCCGATGTCCCATACGCACAGCAGAGGGTCCAAGCCGCCGCTCGCGATCCAATCCTCGCGCGTTGGGTGCCAGTCGATGGCCGTCACAGTGCGTTTGTGCTCGGCCATGATTGCGAGCAGCTTGAACTCGCCATTGGACTCGTCCATCTGCGAGCAACAGACACCGTCTATACAGCCAGAAACAACATTGTTTTGCAGTTACGTGCAGCTCTAACGCTCGTTTACAACAGACACGCCAGTGAGTCACCAGTGAGTTGTGCTATGTTGGTCGCAGATATTTGGATCTCGCAAACTTATGTATGAAAACTACGCCGGAAAGCAACTTGTCGATTTTCACCCAAAACAAACAGCTATACACTAGTCGCTCACTCGTGTACATTGCCATCGTGCGAGCGGAAAGCAAGTAGCTAAGCAAAGCTGCTCCTTTTTTGACATGAGTTAGCTGCATCCGATTGCACTCAACTGCAAGTACAATAAAATGACCAGAACATGAATTGCGAAACCACGTTCATAAATGTAAATGACCTTTCCTGCGGCCGTACCAAGTTAGGTGAACACAGAAGTCGCGATACACTAAATTTGAGGAGTACCTAGCTGCAACCAGTGCGAGCCATCTTTTCTGACTGTCAGATTAATTTCGATTCTTTACAAGAAACGCAGGGGAAAGACTATTCTCACAAACAGTGAGAAAAGAATAGAAAAACGCGATTAAGTTTGGGAGATATTTTACCTCGTAGATGTAAACGGCCAGGGTAGCTGCGTAGGCGAAACGATGGCCGCTGAAGCTTGCCACGTTGACGTGCCATGTCTGGCATCCGGCAGGAATTAGGCCAACCTGGCGCACGCCCACATTCATGTTTGACGAGCGCTTCCAAACTGCTACAGGAAGGGAATCATGGGAGCCTGGAGATAAAGACATGACGTCCCTCAAGATACGACAACCCATATTTGGCACACTTCTGATCTGATACACGTGTCCGTTTATTAATTTCGTCCCATGACCCTATTCATGTAGGCGAGAAGCTTTGCTGCTTCGATTATCACGGTAAACAAGTGACGTCATACAATACTGCGAACGTCATCGTAACGTTGCATAACTGTTGGGGCGTTACGTGCAAAAACCATGACATAATTACGGGGGACGCCGTAGTGATGTGCTCCAGAAATTCTACCCACTTGGGGTGATTTAACGTGCGTAGTCCATGTGCACATACCGTCAGCGTTTGGTCTTCGTCGAAATGCAGCCGTGTGGCCGGGATTAGATTCCACGACCTTCGATTCGGCAGTCAAGCAGCGTAACTACTGGTCCACCCCAACTCGTGCAAAAATATGAGCCCGAAACAGCGAACAGAACGACCGAAAAAAAAGGGGGGTCAAGACAGACGCTCAACTTACAAGTGATTTTTACCGGAAACTTTTTACAAGAGCACGTAATCGGCCATGCGCAGAGTAACTTATCGAAAGTTTCCTCGCCAGGCCAACATTGCTAACAAAGTTTTTACCTTGCGATAAACTTGACTGCGTAGTCCCGATTCCGTGGTTTCGTGAAAGAACTTTAAATAAACATCAGCTGTAAGTCAGACCTTTTGCCGGTCACTACCTGAACGATCCTGCTGCCCGAAATATGGTATACCAACTGTCCCAGCGCACCACGATCTAGATAACCGTAAAGTTGTTGAAAAAAATTGCAGGAATCCTCTCCCCTGGCAAAAACCTCCCCCCGTCACGGCAGCGTCACATGATTAATATTAGCTACTCTCTGTAGGTCTTACATGAATAGGCTTGCAGCATCGTTACTAAGCAGAGACAACCAAATAAATAAATAAAAAATAAATATTCCCTAATTCAGTTGAATTAACGGAACAAAAACGAAAATAAAATCTTCAAAAATGGTTTCAAGTTTCTTTTCGACGAAGTGTCATGATTTGTTCGCTTTTTTAGAGTAAGCACATCAACCCAAGTTATAGTGCCACAATTTTTTTTGGAAGAAGACTTGTTCACTATCCACGTGTCTTGAGAGGACAACGGGAAAATCGTGCAAATTTTAGAAGCTTTGCGTTGATGTTCAGTGAAGGTGGAAAAAACACGACATGCGGCATTTACATTCTCTTTTGTCTCGCATTTATTTTCATATTGCTGTAGCCTGGATGGTGTTTAAAAACCACTAGAGTCATTCATATTACAATCAACAAACCATCTAGAATCTCTGATGCAATGGAGGTCAAAGCACAACGAAAAAAGCGCGCGCCGCACTGCTCACATTTCGTTCCATCATTCCTCTTAATTTCTTCAAATTGATTTAGTTTTCTCGTTCGCTACACTCATTAAAGCCGCTATTTTTTAAGGGGAAGCGGCTACTTGCTACTTTTAAGATTTCTAGATGCACAGAAAACACTTGCGTTTACAGGTGCTTCAGAATATTGCCATTGAATCTTTCTATCTTTGCTGTATTCCTGTTTTTTTATAGGTCACTGTAAAAAAACTAAGTGTTTACTCCATTCCCCTTTTATATTCATAGACTAATAAAGAATGCAGCACATCCCACGTACCTTGGGAATCGGCGTTGTGCGAAGCATGCGGAGGGAAAGTGACCGTGTTGTAATGTCATTGAGCGGCACGTCATGAAATTACACTAAATATATGTTCAAATGTTGCACGCACAGACATCTGTTGAAGCGTTGCAGACTATCATAAAATCAGTTGTTTGCGCTTACACAACGATCCCAACAAGAACATGAGTACTAGCAACACCAGAAGCGATAAGCCGATAGGGAGCGCTGGTGCTCGCTGGGATGGTAACCATAGACACTGCTACATAAATGAACTTCAGCATATGTCACCTAACTACAATTGACATTAACATGACATCACTGCTGTATCATGGCGGTCATATGTAACGTTTATAAAATTGGATAGCCAGCACTGCAACCACAATTCATGTTTCGCGAACATTAGGATCCGTTTGAATAAGTAGTTCCGAGGCCTTACGTGGCTCTGTGGTAGAATACTTGATTGCCGCGCACAATGCTTGGGTTCGATTCCAGCTGGAACCCTGACATTTATTCTTTGCATTCGTTGGGTTCATGCCACCAATGTCGGGTACTGATGTCGGGTATGTCTTAACGTTCACGCGTTAAAATTGCCCATGTGTGTTCTCATCGTTGCTGAGTAGATACTAAGTGTCAATCACCTGTGGCACATACCCGCATACCCGCGGCACATGCCCGTCCATGGGCATGTGCCACTGTCTGGTAGGGTGTGACGACGTAAGTGACGGGATTGTGCCATCATTTATGTATTGACCAGCGGCGCGTAATTTGTTAAACCATCTTGATTTCTCATGCTAGTTGTTAAGGGCGTGGTTAGGAGAGCAGCCAGACGTAAGCAGCTAGACAGACAGACAGACAGACAGACAGACAGACAGACAGACAGACAGACAGACAGACAGACAGACAGACAGAGATGACAAAAGTGCTTACAGTGTGCAAAGAAATGGTTAGCATTTAATCAGAAATTTGTAACTAGCTGAGTGAAGAAACAATTGACAATGTAAGGTGGTGGATCAGCTAGTTCACGGACTTGTTGCAGTGCAAGTAACCCATTATTATGGTTTAATGAGATAATTCAAACCTGCAATTCAACACGCAAGTTTCAGTAAAGGTATTTAAACCCTGAGTAGAGTACACCGAGTTCCTAAGTTCGCCAGGCTTGTCTGAAAACGAGATTGTTACAGTGTTGGTGGCCAAACAGCAGTGGCGTTCCAACCCAATAACAAGCTGGAGGCTCAACTAGATGACTAACACTTGTGTTAATATTTCAGTCTGTTTTCAGTGTAGTTTCTGATGCCGTCCTCCTACGTCTTCATACTTATTTAGCAGTTTATATCACGCCCCAAGCGATGGCTCTTGTTATGACAGAAGCTAATCTCGAAGGACATGCTTTTGAATTCTGAGAACACACGAAGCAACTGCGAGAGTCCGAAGCCTGCCGCGGTCGCCACTTGTGACACATGCTATCGTAGTGCGCCGGTGCCAATTTAAACCAGTTGAGGCACCAAGCGATTAAAAGTAATTCTGGCTTTCGAAGACATCAGCTTGATCGCATTTCCCCTGCAGCTTTACAAAAAAAAATGAACAGCCGCACAACGTATTAAAAATTTTTAATTTCATACATTTGAGACTCTGGAACGTGAACTCTGTCCGGAAAGTCTTTCTTAAAACGTCAGGTCCAGTAGCAAACTCACACTTAGATTACTCAAAGAACTTATCTAGGCCGAAAAGTTGTGCCTGGGATAAATTTTAGGTAAAGAGGAGGGGACTGCATGACCAAGTGCTTTACAGGGATTGTTTAAACTGGAACAGAACCGGAATAATTAGGTGCGTCTTTAGAATGAGCAATAACGCCAAAGAAATTAAGAGTAATTTTGACATCTCGACAAAGGTTAATTTTTTTTACCATTCTGGGATTCTTTTCACGTAGGAATTCTGGAACCAGAGTGAAGAAGCCAAAGCAAAAACCCATACGATGAATAGCAGAGCATCGCGTAGCCAGTGCTCAATCCCGTTGCGTCCAGATTGAATGTAGATAAACGGAAACACTCGTGAAATGTCACGCGGCGCGTCTAGACGTTCAAGAAATGTACACACACAGCAACGAGAGGCAAGCTGAAGAGCACATGTTGGTCGTTAGTGAGCGAGATTAACTGGCGAGTATGACGTCATCTGGTCGACATGGTGGGCGCTTATCAAGAGCAATCCAGGCGCGTGCCAGAAGCCGCCTAAATGCGCCGCCAGGTTTTAATCCGTTGGTCAAATAGCTTTCACTCGCCTGCGCAAACTGCTCCCGTTTTCGGCTGACGTGCCCTGAAGCCGTTTGTTTACTTTTTAAAAGCACACCTCTTGTAAAAAAAAGGGGGGGGGGCAATTCTGCGAAAATTTGGAGGGAATTAAATGTGTGGTCCGGGATGCTCATTAAGTCTGCATATTATACGTGAATGAAATCGCAAATCGCCCTTGCTTCAGACTCGCTCGTAACCCAGTGTGTTATTTCAGTGGACGACGAAGTATAGGGCGTCTGCGAGAGTCTGAAAACTATTTCTAACCATATTCCATGCAAGGAGTCGCAAGCCGCAGTACACAAGTGTACACTTCAACAAAGAGCTCGTTATATGCGTATTCAGGTCACGCGAAGTTTAGTACGATCTAACCGGAATCAACCATGGCAAGGCACACGGTGTTTAAGACGGAGGAGCTAATTAATATATGCAAATGTTCAGACAGCGCAATGCTACCTTTTAGGGATGATATTTCCCGTTAGTAGCCAGCCTGTCTTATTCGTACAAGTGTCGACGCTCCTGCCATAAGGGGCTAGGATTAAAACGCACAAAGACTGACAATGGCATCGAACAATCCGTGACGAATCTCTCCTACAATATGGGGCATAACCAGGAGGTACCCGGACGTAATGGGTACCTAAATGATAATTGAAAATTTTGTTGAAGCCCCCCTTCCCTCCCCCCCCCCCAAAAAAAAACAGATGGACAGAAGAGGCTGACAAGGATGGCGCTTGCTCTCACAACTGAAGTTTTATTACTCAGGAAAAGAAAAAGCGGTTACATGGTCTTTCGCACATGCGCATCAGAACAGGGTGCAACAGAAACCACTCCTATCCGGATCACAAAATCGTGCATATTATGTGTCATTTATTATATGTTGCAAGTACTAGGTGTCGAGATACGCGCAAAATATAAATAACACATAATATGCACAATGTTGTAATTCCAATACGAGTGCTTTCTGTTGCACCCTGTTTTGATGCATATGCGTGAAAGACCATTTAACCACTTTAAATTATTTTCTGGCTAATAAAAACTTCAGTTGTGAGAGCAAGCGCTGTCCATGTCAGCCTCTTCTGTCAGTCTGTTTTTTGGTGCGCTTCAAATATCTTTTCAATAATGAACGTAATCCAACTGGCCCAACTTGCCATCTTGCTGTACTTAAATAAGCATGAAATGAAAGCTTTTTGGCGTTTCAATCAAGAGGAAATGGATGTGAAGGTTTCCACAGTCGAATGCGCTACGGTTTAATAGTATTATCGCGATAAGACTGGCGCGATAATACACCGGTCATTGTTGCTTGTTCTAACGACTTGCTAGTTAACATAAAACCCCGAGTGCTTATTGACAAGAAATAGCGCAAGCGAAAATTTGGCAGATCCCACGCACTTGGGAATCGACTTTGTGCGAAGCATGCAGAGGGAAGCTGACCGTGTTGCAATATTTATTTAGCGACACGTCATAAAATGACGCTAATATATGTACAAATGTTGCACGCACAGACAAATGTTGAAGAGTTGCAGATGTTTATATAATCAGTCTTTTGCACTTGCACAGCGATGCCAACTGGAACATGCGCATTAGCAACACCTAGAGCTGATACGAAGCGCTGGTGCTTGCGAGGATGTTGGCCCTGGACACTGCTACATAAATCAACTTGAGCGCATGGAAACTAACCACAATTGACGTTAACCCATCCTGACGACTGTATCAAAGGAGTACATAAGTAATGTTTATAAAATTTGGTAGGTAGCACGCAACCGCTATTGACGTTTCGCGAAAATCAGCGTCAATTTAAACAGTAGTTACGAGACCTGACGTTGCTCTGTGGTAAAATGCTTCGTTGCCACGGAGAATTACTGGGTTTGATTCCAGCTGGGACCCTGACATGTATTCTTTGCATTCGTCAGCTCGACGCTACCGATGTTGGATATTTCTTACCGCTCGCTGTTAAAATTGCCCATGTGTGTTCTCATCATTTCTGGGTAGATCTTATATGTCAATCACCTTTGGTGCATACCCGCATACCAGTGGCACATACCCGCTCGTGGGTATGTGCCACTGTCTGGTGGGAAGTGTTTGACGACGCAAGTGACGGCATTGTAACATCATTTATGTATTGACAAGCGCGTAATTTGTCAAACCATCTTGGCTTCCCATGCTAGTTTTGGTTCACGCCAAGTTAAAGGGGTGGCAACGAGAGCACCCAGACGTGAGCGGCTAGATAGATACGCTCAAAGCCGCCAAAGTTCGCGAAGAAATGCTTCATATAAAAAAACAGCAAACGAGAAAGACACACAAGGGACAAGCGCTTGTCCATTGTGTGTCTTCTTCTGGTGCCGTGTTTTATCTTGCACTAGGTAATTCTCGTCAATATGCACCAACAAAGCCCTCAAAACGTCCTCTTAACCGACTGCTTAAATCACGCGATAGAGAGAAAGACTGATTATCCGGTGGATGACTGTCCTATTATCGCGAGGGGAGGGTCATCGCGATGCATCAAATCATTTAAAGCTTGACTATCAAGAAACGACATCGTATCAAGGATGGGTTAAAACATTTTTGGCTCGATATGCCAAAACCACTCTGAGAAAGATTCCATGCAGACTACCTTTGAATTAATTTAAACAATCTGGGCTTCTTTGACGTGCATGTATACTGGACTACACCAGCGTTATTGCTTTGTGGTCAGCGTGGCCGAGGTTGAAGCCGGGTTCAGTAGCAAAAACTTGATAAAAATTCTTCAAAGACTGTTACATGTCACTTATTTGTGCGTTGGGGGCAAAGTGTCTACGTAATAAAACATTCTTTTTATAGCGGATAAGCGAATGCATGCGTACACAGCTACCCACACACAGTCTTGAGTTACCCAAACGACACGATCACGAAATCAAATTATTTACCGAAAGGAAATGTCGCGTAAAGAACGAGAAGGTAGGACTAATACAGGAAGACCCAGAATGCCTTTTCGAAAGACTCGTAATGCCTTTTCATGTTGGTGTTAAACTTTTGGCACTGTCCTTCGCTAACACGCCCCTGCATCAACTAGCCCTTCCGTTCTCAAGCGTCGTGGCATTGCCAAATTTCGAGAAAGTGACTTCACTACAGCCTTCAATTATCTTAGTACAGTTGGTCAGACAAATAAAACAAAATTTTGTTCATTTCTCACATTGGTTGCCAGCAGCTATCAACAGCTAATGAGCGACGCCACGGCACACAAGCGGGCACTAAAACACAGTCAAGTAAATGACCAAAAATACGAAGCAATCAAAGGTGAAAAACGAACCGGTCTTCCAACGACGTGGTTCGGGGTATTGCCGAGTTCACGTCGCAGCTCGAACCACACGAAAGTAAATCCAGAGTCGGGGTTCGCAGGACACGTTGGCTACGCTGCTACACGCGACACGCCTACCCTCTTGGCCCCTGGGGACCGTCTCACAACAATGAAGTAGCAAGCACGGGTCAGCCAACGATCCAGCCAACGGAACTGGCGCTGTACACCGAGCGCCTGCAGCGGTGTCCAGCGGCGATGCTGTTGTCTTCTCTTTCCGGCCTGGCTTGCCAGGCGAAGCCGTGTCGTGCCGAGATCGCTGCCCAGCGTGCGTGCCTGGGGCAAGCGAGTTTTTTTGTCGTGCCTGGCACCTACGGTGGCTGCCATGGCGACTCATTGATTGCGGCCGCTAAAAACGAGCGCTCATTCGGGAGTCGGTCGGCGATCGTCGTCGGATGAATGCCATGTGCGTTTGGCCGTGAGGGTGATGGGCCACCCGCTGTTTTACAAAACGCCACCCTTACACCTACTGGGGCCTGTTTGGTACGCTGTAAACGGCAGGGCAAAAAGCGGTACTGGGAGGAGCAGCGGGCGTGGACGGTCGATGTGGCCTTTCCCGTATTTGTCAGGTGGACGTGAACTGAAGGATGTAGAAGTGGCCGCCCGGGCCGTAGATGATAAAAGTGGAACAGAAGAAACCATGGCCCGAATTTCGTGGTGTGTGCGGTGATCCCCGTAAGCGTCGACAATTCATAGATTGTTTTTGTTTTCAGTGCTGCTGACACTTCTCAGCTGACATTGAAAAAAGGAAATAAAACAATGTTTCTTTATCACTTTTTACGTTTAATCCTTCGCTTTGTATGTTTTCAAAAAATGACGAATTCATTAAATTGTCCGGGAAGCGCCGTAAGCCATCTTAACGTCCTTCTTATCATCTCATTTTTGTGGTGTTCACAAATAATGCCTCTCGACTTGACTTACTTTCGGTGGAGTACTGAGTAGAGTTACATTTGTTCAGTATAGCCACTCTAAATTAGAGTTCGCTTAAGATTATCATCATTTTGTGACAATATCGGGATTCTGGGCACGCAATCTCAGCAGTTAGCTCTTTGTCAGTTCGACTGCGGTATCACGAGCAACCTTGTTGTGACAGATTAGCAACAGATAAGTTATACGTGCTAACATGCTTCAAAGGCCTCATAACAACCTTCGCATTATTAACGTCCCAGGTAATGTCAGCCCAAAGTTGTTTGTCTTTCTTACAGCAGAACTTTTATGGTCGAGGTTTCGACCATGAAACGTGTGTCGTAGATACAAAATTTTCACTACGAACCAGCACGCGCTCAGTTCATTCCCATGCACCAAGTACGGATGGTTAACAAGATAAGCCGAAACATGCGGCCCCTAGTCGGTTTTCACCGCCCGTGTGTTCCTTGTAAATATTTAGTGGACCATTGTGGTGAATAGTGGGGTTTGCCCAACTTTCGTTTCCCATACGTGCTATGGAAGAAAGACAATATGCACTAAATTTTATTGTAAGAATCCGGTGGCTTCAGTGGAACAGGTCGCACGCCTATAGGCGTAATCTAAGACGCCTTGGGCCCTGCCGACGTCATTGGCCAAATGGAGAGCGCAGAGTTGTTCCTGTGGTTGTGTAGAAGTTTTACAGCCGAGCTGTTACGGTCGATGTTTGACTTATGTTGTAGATATAACGTAAAATTATTATAATCATGAACCACTACGTGCTCTCTTCATGCTCTGCTTCTTCGCCTCTTTCTCCCTATTGAGCTTCGCTCCCAGAACATATGCACCGATTTGATGCAATAATATTTTTAAATAACAGAACGAACACACACACACACACACACGTAGAGAGAGAGAGAGAGGGATTAAGATAACGAAAAAAACTCTTGACGGCAAAAAGCACTTGGCGACGCAGGACTAGAAGCCGAACATGCAGGAACACTTGTACGAACGTTTCTAGATGGTTGGCTAGCTAGGTAAGCTAGCAGAGAATATCACAGGTTTGTATAGTATTGCCACGCGCGTTTCTTATTTTCACTTTTGATTCATTCGGTTTTCTCCCGCAAAGCCTGTGAGGAATGCTCAGCGCAAACTGCGCCTCATTGTTCGAGAAGGTTCACGATCGTTGTAGATCGTTCTGTAAAGACTGCGAGCAAGACGCAAACGCTCGAGATTATTCCAGAGCTTGCACGACGATCAGTGATGACTGGAATGTTCGACGGCACATGTATAAATGCCGACGCGCTTCGCCGCTTGTCAGTTGATCGACGGTCGACGCTCAGGTTGCCGCTATCAGTGGCAGTGTCTTGCTCTAATCTGACTTTCCTCTTACGTGGCCACAAGCTCGGCCCAATAAACAGTTTAACCTGAACACCCAGTCTGCTCCCTTCGTCAGTGTCACGACACCATGACAGTATAACAGAGTGGAAGGGACGGTGATGATGATGTAGCGTATATCCTTAGAATTTCAAAATTATCCAGTATGCGTGTCACAGATCGCGGACTTCTGCATTTTCCTTATGAATAACGTTTCATCTATTGTTACGGTAAGTTGAACCAAACCGAAAACTCATGAGCGAGTACGCTGTAGTCTATGTGGCTCTATCGACTGTACACTGCAGGGTTACCCGAAGCAATACGTGTGTCCTAATGAATTCTGAGTCAGCTGTGCAAATGCTGCAGGAAGAGCACTAAGTTGTGAGTTACGAGCGCTTTTCGATTTTTGTGCTGTGCCGACTGAGATATTGCATTGAAGAGCTTTCACGAACGCGGGTGGTGACTTAAACTCCCCAATACTATCATTCGTAAAAGTGTTTCGTTGTTAAGAATAACAACTATACAGAAGAGATTTGACATGCTACAAAAAAGTAGAAATAGTCTAAAATAACTCTACGAACCACCTCCCCCCGCCCTTTTCCTTAAGTGGAAGGAAAACGCAAATGTCACAGTGTAAATTTACGCTGAAAAATTTGAACGTTGTAAGAAGAAGGTTCCCTGAATGCGTCTTATACAGGCTCCAGGCTAAAATCGTTTTAAAACGCGCTCTATAAATGACGTTCCAATTCATTGTAATTTCGAATCACCTCGTGCGCCTCGGCGTTATGAATATGTGAACGGGATCCACTCGCAGACTAAATGTGCAATTTAGTGTAGCTGAGGGTCATTTTTATGCCTTAATTCTTTCCTCTCTCCTTATCAATCCAATAATCTGCAAAAAACAAAACAAAAAAAAACAATGAAAGGGTCAGGTACGTCATACGTATACATTAATTAAGTCCTACATGAACGAAATAGTTCTATTTTGTGGCATTATAACTGATTGAGCGGTAGTGCTAAGGTGAGACTTGAACTCAAAACTACCAATTCTACGTTTGCCTACGTAATTCATTCGCTCGCTATCAACTTGCTGACAGCCATCGCCACACATGGTGTTTTTTTTTTCAACATATATTTCTTCGACAACATCTTGAAGTCTAAAATTTTCGGGTTGATAAAGGTTTGTCGCCTAACGATTAGCGAAATGCCGTTTCATAGGAAACTAGCGTGGCTCACGTCACCGTGTTGCTATTATAGCGCTGTCTTTATATATTCGGGATCGAAGCCCGGCCCCGTTGACCACATTTTTGATGGAGGAGAAAATGTTTGAGGCCCCTGTGCTTGGATTTAGGTGCACGTAAAAAAACCCAGGTGGTCGAAATTTCCGGAGCCCCCACTACGGTGTCTCTCATAATCATATAGGGGTTCGGGGAAGTTAAATGCTAACAAATAATAATAATAATAATAATAATAATAATAATAATAATAATAATAATAATAATAATAATAATAATAATAATAATAATAATAATAATAATAATAATAATCTTCATTTATTGTATTACCCATCATTGCATTAACTTAGATGGCTTATAATCGGAGGTATGACGTTAAAATGACAAAGTTTCTTATATAGCGTTGAAGAACAAAAATAGAGTATACGACGCCATGGTCCGAAAGAAATTTAGGTGAATGAAATACAATCAATGTGACAAAGTAAAAAAAAAACTACGTAAATACCATTCTCCGGAGTCTTCATTGATTTTCGATATTCTAGGCTCTGTCAACGTGTTGCTAGACGAAAGTATACATACGTAATCGATCATTCATATAGCGTGTGAGCTGGCCCGTCAGGCCTAACGTCATAGGTGTTGGGTCAATAGTCAAAACCACAGGATAGGATGAATACTGCTACGGGCATGTTTGTGGTCGCGTACCTACCATGCAGCTTGATACGGTGTTTGCCTTTCAGTTACGCTTGTATCATGAGGCAACAACATAGAAATTTGGCACATGACTAATAAAAGGGTTACGTGACTTTTAGGGGCGAAACTCCTTAAAGCGGCACTTGTTCATCCCTCGTCGTAGTCGTAGTGCGTAACCAGTCTTATGCTTTGACCTACCTGCAAGGTGGTGCCGGTGGGAGATTTTTACTGTGCGTTGTTGAACAATAAAAAAAATTCGCAGCGTGCGCGTTAACTAAAAGCCGAATTATCCTTCTCTCATTCCCATTAGCAGCCATTGGCATGTACATTAAGCACTATCTGACTGAAAAAGTTTGCTACGTCATACTCGCTGGGCGTAACCTCCTTGTTTTTAGAAAGGTTTAGCGAGCGTTGGCCGCAGTGCCACCAATACAGTGATTTATATACCACGAACTCGAGGTGGTTAAAGGTGGGAAGTAGACACGAAGCGCAAGCCGTAAGAAAGTGTGCGTGTGCCACCTCTCGTTTAGTCTTTGGAATGTCCGCTGGATGGCGGTGCTTCTATATGGGGAATATATGATGAAAAGATGCGAGATGGTGGTACTTGAAGTGTTGACTAGATAGACGAACGGACACGCAGACAGATGCATGGACGGACGCATGAACGGACGCAGGGACGGATGCATGGACGAACGCAGGGACGGACGCACGAATGGACGCACGCACGGACGGGCGGATGGATGCACGGACAGTCACACAGACGGACGCACGGACGGACGGATGCTGCACCCTACTCTCCATCATTTACCCCGTGGATATGCTGTCATTTTTCTTGTTCTGCTTGGTTAATACGTCGCCTTGCTCGGTAACTCTCGAAGTACCCGAAGTACCAGTACCTGAAACTTAGGCTAGCTTTTAGGAGTTCATACTTATCCGAGAAGCGCAAAAGACGAAGAGACAAGAAATAATATAGAGACCAGACGAGCGCCGAATTCAAATTAAACTTCATCTTCAGAATTCCACGCCCTACCGATTTTCGCACTCTTCTTTTTTTGCGCTGTATATTTGTTCAAGTATGAAGACATGTTCCTGATGCTAAACGAAGTGCCGTGCAATTTCGACCGATAATCATGCATTACTTCCACTCGTGAAAGTTCGTCAGAGCTGGCCCTTTCGGGCAGGCACCATTGGATGGGCGACTATTTGCGGGGCTCCCTTAAGAACGGTATAATCGCCCGGCCCTACGCTAACAAGCATCGGCTCCCAACCGTGAATTTTCCCGCACGCTCCAGCAGCCAAACACCCAGGGCCGGCCTGCATCACCCCTGGGCAAAGCATGTGCCCTTATCGAAGCAGGAGCCGCGCTTCACTTGGCTTAGATTGCTGCTTTGTGGGGTGTGCCTTAGAAACCGCGAAGCCGCGTTATGAACACTCTAGGATACGTTTTAGACGCCGGCTTTCAAGCCATGTACCGTATTCATAGTTGAAAACTATCGAGGTGGCAACTGTACTCGACTGTTGTGGTTAAACGTTCCGGAAGAAAGGCAGGGCACTCGAGATTGATACGACTAATTAATGGCCGTTATATCTCCGCTCGGAATGAAAGAACAAGCACGACAATCTTACCGATAGTGAGCTGTCGTGATGCTCTGTAGGCATCTCGAAGCGACCAGAGTACGGCCGGCTACAACATCGTTCATACCAGTCGTTGGACATGTGAAGGAAATGATGAAGTTACAAATTCTAAAGACCGTATGAGTTTTTTTCTCACGAACATATTCGCACTCTTATTCAGATGTTTTCGGCCTTCTTGGTACCAAGCATGTCCAAGTTCTGCAAAGCATCGCGACAAACAATCGAACGTGCCATGGCGAATACGGTAACGCCCCTCTAATTTTGGTGTCACTGCGCAAGGTGGAATGCCTGTTCTAACGGTGTTAAAAGCGTCCTAAACAACATTTTAAAATACAAATAACGAATGCGTTAGTCACTCCTACCGTTTGCTCGTTTGTTCGGCATTTTCGGCACAAATCGTGACACCAGCAATCTGTTCACGTAATGTCACGGGAAAATGAGCTCTCTATTGGTCCATGCAAGGGAGGTATCAGTTCTGAACTGTCTTCTATACCTTTCTAAAACGTGCGATCGGAAGCCTATTCTGCCTACTCACGCATAGCTATCGGGTGCGATCGACTGATCTCATTTCTTTTTGTGCGTTTGCGACTACGCTGGCAAAGGTAACAGCGCGTAGCTGGAAAGCAATAATTTCTAGTAGGCTCAACGCTTACCGCTGGCATTGGGCACGCAATTTATGAAGAAATAGTTTGCGAGTAGGAGATTGCACCGGTGGGAAGAGTAGTGAAGGCGTGTAATCACTTTATAAAAAAGTAAAAATGGTTAGGATTTAGCGTTCTTAGACCACGATGCGATTAGGAGGGACACTGCCGTTGAGTGCTCCGCAAATTTCGACCACTTGGTGACCACCTGGTGTTCACCTGGTGTCCTAAAAATAGGTACACCTAAATGTAAGTACACTGGCCTCAAGAAGTTTTGCCACCATCGAGAATGCGGCGACTACAGCCTAAATTTGATCCCGCAGTCCTCGCGTCCTGTCTTCGACACAGCACACAAAAGGGCACTTGAGCTAATTTAATTGTTAATTATAAAATACTTCTGTGCCCCATGCTCCGGTTCTCATAGAAAAGTTAGCGTACAGACATTGCCTAAATAGCATGAAGGGTGATGCCGGCTCCCAGTCATGACTAAGAGTTTTATGGAATTACAATAAAGGTGCAGGGATACGCGATACGTATTCTGGGTCATACATTTGGTGTCACTCAAGCTAATCAACAATAAGAACTGCGAACGTGCCTGTATGCACAAGTGCTGGTAAGTTTTAGGTAAGCACTCATGCTATGTGTGTACTGCAAATGCAAATGCGTTATGTCTCCCTGAAGCAGACTGTCCTCTTTGTCATCATATAGCTTGAGCATGTGCTCAGCGCACGCAATTTGCCTACTGGTAAATGTACCGTAAAAATAGGATGATTTGCAATATAGTAAATGACAGCGAAGGAAGGATAATTTCGTCAGTTCACGTCGGGACGCATTATCGGAATTACTCACGAGGCAAGACGGCTCCGCGACGAAAATTTGTCATCATAAACCAATTTTTTGAATGCCAAAAATGCATCCTGTGCGAAATCTTCGAAAACTAAAATACGGTTTGTGTAAGGGCTTGAACACACGGCTGACTGCTTGTGACCTAAGTACCCAATCACATGGTAATGACACGTGCACTGAAATGACTGAATGGTGCATTATTTATACAATTTCGTGCACATTCTTCGATGTAACTATATGTGTTAAGCCTACTTCAGATTAGCGGAAGTCTACGTAGAGAGTCTAACATCGGATTTACACGGACGTTGCCCTGAAAGGCATATCTTTTTGGTGAAAGGATTCTTCACCTGAAGAATACTGAATATGTAGGACCTGTAAAATATAATATCAAGAAATCAATAGCATTCGCTTATCTTTATTCAAAAAGGCTACGAACTTACTGCATTGTTTTAGGAAATTGATTGATGGATATATGAGAGTTAACGTTCCAAAACCACCATATGTTTATGAGTGACGCCGTAGTGTAGGGTTCTAAAAGTTTCCTCCACCCGGGGTTCTTTATCGTGCCCCCAAATCTGAGCACACGGGGCTACAGTGTTTCCGCTTCCATCGAAAATGCAGCCGTTACTGCCGGGATTCTATCCCCCGACCTGCGGGTCAGCAGCCGAGTAGAATAACCATTATATAGACCACCCCGGCGGGTCTATTTTAGGAAATACGTACAAGGTTATAAGTTACAAAGTTGTGAAAAATGTTACGAAGAGCTTGATGGACGAAAGCTAGAGGGCCTGTATGCTCTTTTCATTATGCGTCAATCACTTTGAAAAGTAAGTGTTTTGTTCAGTTTTCTCCTCTCTCTTCTTACAACAGCGAAGCTCTTGTAGCTGGCTTTAGTTTGTATGGTGTTGCAACAAACTAGCTTTGTCATGTCAGTGCGTACTCTCATTGTCGTCGTCTTCTTCTACGCTAACCCACGCGCACGCTGCGCGCTCTCCCGCTGCGGCGATTTATCCTGCGTGAAAGGCAATAACTAGGGCGACTGAGAGAACGTGTATAGAGGGAAAGAGAGAGACGGAAATAAAGGGAAAGAGAAAGACAGACGTGTAAAGGAAGAAAGTAAGGAGATAAAAAAATATTGGAAGACAAAGGAGAGAGAAAATTTAATGCGGAAAGGCAGGGAGGTTAACCAGAAAACATATCCGGTTTGCTACCCTGCACTGGGGAAGGGGTAAGGGGAGACAGAAAAGTAAGAAGAAGAAATGGGAAAGGGAGGAAGAGAAGCACAAACACACACACACACACACGCGCACACAGTAGTGTCACAATCGTTCAACGAGGCGGGTCGCTCGCAGAAACTTCATCAGCGCCTTCGTTGCTTTCTGGCGTGAAGCTCGATCTTTCCGACATTCCAAGATTGACTGCTCAGAAAGTGGCTGGTCGTCGAGGCGAGCAAACACTGCTGAGAGGGACTGTCGCTGAGAGCTGTACTGGGGGCACTGACATAAAATATGTTCAATTGTTTCGTCATTGTCGCAATGGTCGCATGCAGCGCTGTCTCTCATTCCGATGCGGCAGGCAAAGGCGTTCGTGAAAGACACCCCAAGCCACATGCGGCAGAGAAGGGTCGTCTCGGATCGGGGTAGGCCAGATGGAATAGTAAGTCGTAGGCATGGGTCCAGGCGGTGAAGACGGGTGTGGAGAAAACCGGGCGTATTCCGCATAGACCTTGCGATATCCTGCGCAAGCGTATTAATCTTTGCTGCTGCGTCGCTTCTTGATAGTGGAATAGGTTTCATCACTCCATTTTCGTGAGCATTCTTAGCTGCATCGTCGGCATGCTCGTTACCGATGATGCCGCAATGGCCTGGTAACCACTGAAAAGATATGTCATGTCCTTCGTCTATTAGGTGATGGTAAAGTTGTCGTATTTCGAGCGCCAATTGGTCTTGAGGCCCACGACGTAGAGCATTGTGTAGACATTGGAGAGCTGGTTTCGAATCAGTAAAAATGCTCCATTTTTGTGGTGTCTCTCGATCAATCCTGCGGAGTGCGCTGCGGAGTGCCGCGAGCTCCACGGCTGTCGATGTCGTCTTGTGTGACGTTCTGAACTGGATGGTTTTGGCTCTTGCTGGGAAGATCACAGCTCCTGCAGATCCTCCAACAGTTGTCGAGCCATCCGTGTAAAGTTTGACATGATCTTTGTATTCTTCGTGTAGCATGAGTAGAATCATCTGCCTTAAAGCTGGCGCCGAGAGCTCCGCCTTCTTGCGAATCCCCGGCACTGTCAAGCGCAGTTTTGGTCGGTCTAAGCACCAAGGAGGTGTTAGTATCCGTTCCGGAGGCGTGTAGACTGTTGGAAGGCACTCACGGAAGGTCAATACTCTCTTACAGAAGGAGGCACTCGGTCGATCTTCTGGAAGCGAAGCTAGGTGGTGGGCAGGGGCGCGAGCAAGGTGTCTAATATGAGCTCTAAGCACCTCCAAAGTAATGTGCACTGTGGCCGGATGATCTTTGGCGATTGTGATGGTTTCCGCTGTTGATGTACAGCGTGGTAATCCAAGACAAACTCTGAGTGCCTGGCCCTGGGCGTTTTCTATTGTGCGTATACTGCTTTTGCAAGCGTTCGTCAGAACCGGCAAGCTATACCGCAGGTACCCCAGAAACAGCGTTTTGTACAAGCGCAACATCGCGTGCACTGATGTGCCCCACGTTTTGCCTCCGAGGAACTTGAAAAGTTGTGCGATGTTCGTTAGGCGCTTCTTTAGAGTGGCCACATGGGGACTCCAGCAGAGATTTCGATCGATCGTGACCCCTAAAAACCTGTGGGTCCTGGCGTAGCAGACACTGTGTCCATTGATGGCGATGGGATATGACGTCATTGCCTTCCGCGTGAACGCGACCAGCGCCGATTTCTCAGGAGAAATCTCGAGGCCTTGTTCTCTAAGGTACGCCGATATTGAATTCGCTGCTTTCTGGAGTCTCGCACGTACCTGAGGACGTGTTACACCTGACGTCCAGGCACAAATATCATCTGCATAGAGAGATATCTGCACGGAATCTGGTATGCGTTCCACGAGACCGATCAGAACCAGGCTGAACAGTGTGGGGCTCAATACACCACCTTGAGGAACACCACGGTGTGTATAATGTTCAGAAGTCGGCCCATCATCAGTTTGCATAAACAATGATCTCATATGTAGGTAGCATTGGATCCAGCGGTACACTCGCCCACCCAAACCAACTGACTCGAGGGCGTCAAGTATGGCTTCGTGAGAAACATTGTCATATGCTCCTTTGACATCTAAAAATAGTGCGACAGATAACCGTCTGCTCATTTTCTGGTGTTGTACGTAGGTCACCAGGTCAATGACATTGTCAATGGAGCTCCGAAGACGACGAAAACCGGCCATGGCGTCTGGATATATTCTATGGCGTTCTAGGAACCACTCGAGTCTGGCAAGGATCATTCGCTCCATCAGCTTCCCTACGCAACTAGCCAGCGCTATTGGGCGGTATGATGTCAGCTCTAGAGGCGATTTTCCAGGTTTGAGAAGTGCAACCAACCGGCTTGTTTTCCACTCTCTGGGGACCGTTCCATCTCTCCAAGACTCATTGAATACTTCCAGCAAAGCACTTCGTGCTCGATCACCGAGATTGCATAATAGGCGGTATGATATGCCATCCGGCCCAGGCGATGACGATCGATTGCATGAAGCAAGAGCCACATTCAGTTCTTCCATTGAAAAAGGCAGGTCCAGGTGCGGGTCAAGTGAATGTGGCGTGTAATCAGCAGTAAGGGCTTCTGTGCAATTTGACGGGCCCGCAATCTTCCTACAAAAATCTTCCGCTACCTCGATATCCCTTCTATTTTGGAAAAGGGCCAAGGCTTTAAACGGAAAACGTTGTTGGGGAAATATGCGTAGGCCTCGCACGGTTCGCCATATTTGAGAAAGCGGTTTGCGAGGGTCTAGACTCGCGCAAAACTTCGCCCACCGTTGAAACTCCAGTTTGTCTATACGACGCTGGATCTTCTTTTGCATGCGCCTGGCCATCCGTAGATCTTGAATGGATTTTGTGCGTCGATATCTACGCTCCGCACGCCGACGAGTCGCACGGAGTCGCTCTAACTCCACGTCCGTTTCTGAGGGCCTTGAAGAATATGCCAGCGTGCGCATCGCACTCTGCGCTGCTTGTTTGATCGCTTGCTCAATGCCAGAGGTTAAGCCTTTTTCACAAGCGTGTTCAATGTTGGTTGTGAATGCAGAAAAATCGATCCTCCGTACGGTTTTCGGCGGGTGGTCGCTAGCAAAGCCTTCGATGGTGAGATAACTGGGGATGTGATCGCTACCATGTGTCTCGATGTCTAAAAACCACTTAACGCTTGTGGCGAAGCGACGTGACACAAACGTCAAGTCCAAACAGCTGCTGTACGTTGATCCTCGCAGAAATGTAGGGCTCCCATCATTAAGTAGAGACAGTTCATGAGTCGATACAAATGAAGCCAGCCTCCGGCCCGTGGCATTGACTTTTGAACTTCCCCAGATTGGGTGGTGGGCGTTGAAGTCCCCTATAATTATCCACGGATCCGGGACGCTCGAAAGAATGTCATCCAGTCTTTGGCAATCAAAACGGGCTGAGGGAGATAAGTAGACACCTATTAATGTGAAGGTGAGGGTTTTCTGCTTCACAGTCAGGCAAACATATTGGTTCTCATCATGAGGCGACACAGGTTGAATGATGTAGGTAAGCTCCCGACGAATATACACAATGACCTTGCTGCTTTCGTTTCGGGTTTTGGACGGGATTGATTCGTAGCCGGATAGCCTGATCGGGTTTGATAATTTCGGTTCACATATTACGATGATTGGGAAACGGTTAGAAAACACGTACTGACGAAAATCGGAAATCCGTGATCTAAGTCCTCTTGCGTTCCACTGGATGACTGATGCTTCTCTGACGTCTTTGCGGAACGATTGTTGATCTCCTGCCATGACTCTACGCGAGGGAGGCGAGGACTGGGCTCAGCGCGTCCAACACCTGTAACCCGCTTCGAGCGGTTGGAGTTCCCAGGCTTCTTAGTATGTCTGCCATGACAGCGACGAGGGATCGTAACATCGGGATGATCTGTCGATCGACCCTTGACACATCCTCAACGGAAGTAGACTCGGTGGAAGGTGTAGGGCGGCGAGGCCTCGCAGGAGGCTCCTTTGCAGGCTGCGTACGCGGAAGCGTAGGCCACTCATCCGCAGCTGTGAGCTTCTCCACTTCATTTCGCTTCGTGCTTACTACTTCACTCGTGCTCGGAGGAAATGGGTTATGCGCAACACTCTGTCCTACACGCCTCCGTCGGCGACTACGCCGCCGCCGTACCCTTTCAGCAGCCTCTCTGTGGGTAGAATTGTCCCTAACCATTTGTTTGATAATGGCGATTTCCTTCTTAATCCGAGGGCATTCCTTGGATGCAGCATCATGCGGACCATCACAGTTTCTGCACTTCAGACTTGTTGCCCGACATGCGTCTGCAGTGTGCGGCTCAGCGCATCGGGGGCATACTGTGGTGTTTGTACATACACTCTTGATGTGCCCAATTTTCATGCAGTTATGGCACTGGAGTGGTTTAGGGACAAATGGTCGAACAGGATGTCGGAAGTGTCCCAGGAACAATAATACATTAAAGAGGAAGTGAGAAATAGAGAGCGGGAACGAAGAAAAATGAGAGAAACCTTACGTAAAATGACGTAACACTAGTGACGTGACATTTTGCCGCCGAAATCCCGTGTCACTAGTGTCACCTGACATGATCCTGCCAAAATCACTTAAAATTGGTCATTCGACATGTTCCCGCCAAAGCCATGTCGTTTAATAGAGGAATGGATGCGAGCTCGGGAGGGCAGCTTCTTCCGCGGGTAGTGCTAACACGTGCTGCGCTGTTTCTTTCAGATTTGCACAGCTAGTGCACGTTAGCCTTGCCGCTACTTTAGACTTCATTGACATCACTAATGCGCAGCTGCCCCGATACCTTTTTTTTTAGGGGCGAAGCTCCTTACAGCGGCACCCGTTTGCCCCTCGTAGTCGTAGTAGTAGTCGTAGTGTGTAACCAGTCTTACATTTTGATCTCCAAGGTGGTGCCGGTGAGAGATTTCTTCTGTGCGTTGTTGAACAATAAGAATTTCGCAGCGTGCGCGTTAACTAAAAGCCGAATTCTCCTGTCTCTCATTACCCCTTAGCATTCATTGGCATGTTCATTGAGCTCATTGTCCCCAGGTCCGGATGGAGTGACCTATACTGCCCTACGTCACCTAGGCCCGAAGGCACAGCGCTGTCTCCTGGACATTTTCAATAAGTCTTGGCATGATGGAATGGTGCCTGATGAGTGGAAGTGTAGTCGCCTGGTGCCTTTGCTGAAGCCCGGAAAGTCTCCCTTCGATTTGGCATCATACCGGCCTATAGCACTAGCAAGCTGCGTTGGCAAGGTCATGGAGAGGATGCTGCTTACACGCATGGAATGGTACCTGGAACATTATAACATCTATCCTGAAGCTATGGCTGGTTTTCGACGAGGTCGGTCCTCAGCTGATAGCGTTATTGACTTAGTGACCTATGTTCAGCATCAGAAAGCTCAGAAGCGGCTGTCGGTAGCTCTGTTCTTAGACGTGAAGGGTGCCTATGACAACGTGACCCACGAGGCTGTTCTCAATGCTCTTGAAGCAGCTGAACTTGGAGGTCATGTCTTTCGATGGGTAAGAAGCTACCTCACAAAGAGATCTATGTTCGTTTTAACTGAAGATGGGTGTACGAACAAGTATTTCACAAGTCGTGGGGTGCCACCAGGCGGTGTTTTGAGTCCTACACTTTTCAACCTGGTTCTCGTGGGGCTCACTGAAATGCTGCCACAGACGGCTTATGTATCTCTCTACGCTGACGATATCTGCATTTGGGCGTCCGGCGTGACACGACCTCAAGTGCGCGCACGAATACAGAAAGCGGCAACAATGACATCGACATACCTTCGCCAGCAAGGTTTGACTATCTCCACAAAAAAATGCGCAGCGGTGGCGTTTACACGCAAACCGATGTCTTTCTACTCATTGTGCATCGATGGCAGATCAATCCCATATAAGAGCACTCACAGATTCTTAGGCGTCATCGTAGATCGTGACCTAACCTGGAGCCCGCATGTCACATATCTGAAGAAAAAGCTCATTGGCATTGAGAATGTATTCAAGTTCGTCGCCGGAAAATCATGGGGCCCATCCGTGCACTCCATGTTGCAGCTTTATACAGCCCTCTTTCTCGGAACTCTCCGGTACAGCCTTCCGGTCCTGTCCAACACGTGCAAGACTAACATCCGTGCACTGCAAAGCGTACAAGCCCAAGCACTTCGGACATGCCTTGGCCTTCCAAGATGCTCATCGACAGTGTCAACTATTGTTATTGCACAAGAACAACCGGTCACAACGCACATCATTGTCGAGACGCTGAGAGCGCACATTCGGCATTTATCACGGCTACCGTCACATCATTTAACGTGTTTGACAGCTCGGAGGCCCCATTCTTCGTACTGCGGTATCGTGACAAAACATCAGGACATACTACCGCCTGGCTTCAAACTTGCCATGCATACAGCAACTGCGCCATGGAGTCTTCGTCAACCTGACGTGCGCTTATCAGTTCCTGGAATCTTTAAGAAGGCACGCATGTCAACGCTAGCCCTGAAGCAACTGACTTTGCGTCTTTTGGACGAAAGGTACTTCGACCGCATACATGTTTACACCGATGGCTCCACTAATTCCAACAGCTCCACAGGAGCAGTGGTTGTTCCATCTGAAAATGTGTTGCTTCAGTACAAGTTTTCTCACACCACGACGTCGACAGCAGCAGAGCTTGCAGCACTTCAAGGTGCAGTAAAGTACATTCTTCACCAGGAACCTAACCAATGGGCCATCTTTTGCGACTCCAGGTCAGCCTTAGTATATCAGATAAGGCACGACTACCACGAAGCGCTCGCGGAAGGTCACGATATTGTATTTCAGTGGTTGCCGAGTCATTGCGGAATCGTTCGCAATGACCGCGCAGATGAAGCTGCTCGATCGGCTCATGACCAAGACCAGCGCACGCCCATACCACTCTTGAGAACGGACGCTGCAAGGCTACTACAATCACTTGCTCGCCGTATATCTCTCCTACAATGGAATACGCAGGGTTTCTCCAACACGCACCTGTATTCGATCGACCCAAACTTGCAACTTCGTTTGCCATCCGGGTTCCCACGATGCGCCGAAACTTTACTGTGTCGCATGAGGTTGGGCGTGGCATTTACGAATTCGTACTCTCGTCTCCTTGGAATGGCGAGCACTTCGGCATGCAACATCTGCGCCTGCGAGGAAACGCTTGAGCACATTCTATGTCATTGCCCAGCATACCAGACCGAACGACGTATTATGGAAGCCAAGCTCTGTCAGCTGGATTCACGGCCGCTTACAGAAGAGAAGATCCTGGGACCTTGGCCGACGGCTTCCCATACGCGCAAAGCTACGAAAGCCCTCTTGTGCTTTTTAAGGAACACCAAACTTCACGACCGCTTGTGAAAGAACTGTGCGAGGCCGTGCTGTGTAGTTTCGAGCTGACTATTTATGCTTCTCTTTCTTACTCCTCTTCTTTTCTGTCTCTTTTTGTTCTATTATTCCCCTTTTCCCCCACCCCAAGTGTAGGGTAGCCAACCGAGCCAAGCTTGGTTAACCTCCCTGCCTTTCCTCTCTATTTATCTCTCTCTCTCTCTCTCTCTCTCATTGAGCACTATATGATAAGAAAGGGTTGCTACGTTATACTCGTTGGGCATAACCTCCTTGGTTTTAGAAAGGTTTAGCAAGCGCTGGGCCGCAGTGCCATGAATACAGTGAACTAGTATATACCATGAACTCGAGGTGGTTAAAAGTGGGAAATAGACACGAAGCGCAAGCCGTAAGAAAGTGTGCCTGTGCCACCTCTCGTTTAGTCCATGAAATGTCCGCTGGATGGCGGTGCTTCTATATGCGGAATATATGATGAAAAGATGCCAGATGGTGGTACTTAGAGTGTTGAATAGATGGACGAACGGACACAGAGACAGATGCATGGACGGACTCACGGATGGCTGCACCGACGGATGGACGCATGGGCGGACGTAGGGGCGGATGCATGGACGAACGCAGGAACGGACGTACAGATGGACGTGCGGACGCACGAACAGACGCACGCACGGACGGTCACACAGACGGACGCATGGAAGGACGGAAGCAAGAACGAATGGACGGACGGATGCTTCGCCCCACTCTGCATCATTCACTCCGTGGATATGCTGCCATTTTTTTCTTTAATCAGCCATGTCGATTCCCACGTTTGTCTCACATTTGTAGTACTCAGTGTCCAAGTGTCACAACATTGGAAAATAAACCTGCATTGTTACACGTAGTGTCTCGTCGCTAAAGTCTGTCCACCACACTGGAGATAAACTCCGGAGATAGGCATTACGACGGACTGCCAGCATTAGACCTGTCGTAAAGTATTTACACTCCGGTGTCATAAAACTTTTCGTGCTTTACGATATTTGTAGTACAATATGAACTCGACCGACTTTGTTTACAGGTTTATTTGACTATCTTACACTGTAAGCTATGCGTCTCCGTTACCTTGAAGCAACGCGAAAAACACAAATTTTGGCCGGTATGGGTTTAGTTAGATACAGGCAGCACGCAAAGGGCGGGGGCATATTCGATCACCACCTTGGTTCGATCGTTATCCCTCAACATAAATAAGTTCAATCTCCAAAACGAGTGTTTTGTTTCTCGTTCGAATTTTTTGAGTAATTAAGTACAGTATACTGCGTGCGCACGCCAGAGGAATCGACTAATCGAACGTGGTCCATTGTTGTCATGACCAGAACCGTTAGCGATGACAGGCATTCGCACCACACAGAATGAAAAATAATATGGTCCACTTCAACATATTTTATTAAAGAAATGCGTCCTTTCTACAACATCGTCCTCAACACTTATGACACCAGCTCTATTAGTTATACCTTGTAACTCCTTGCAGATAATATAATATAACCAAATACTACTCATATCAATTATGAAATTTGCTTGTATACTGACTTGTTTACAATAAATAATCTAATCAAACTAGTAAAAGCGATATGAAACAAATGAACTAAATCACGACATAGCATAGGCAACTACTAAATCAATATAACTGTTACAAACGAAAGACACATAGAAACGTCTTGCAAGAAACAAAAAGACGCAGTTAGTGCATAGCAATAAAGCGAAAGAGCAACAACCATAACCGTTTGCAAGAGGACAGAAAATAAGTGTGGATGTACACAAAGTTATTAAATCAAGCAAAGCTAATACGTGACAGCTCTCTTCGGTATTAACTTGTGTTAATGGTCATATGGAGTGTTAAAGGCCAACTCCGCGATTTTTCGAGGTAGATAGATCTCAATAAAATTCACTGCGTACGTTTCTTTGCACATTTAGATCATTTATGCTAAATTACAGGCTTGAGAGATGCGCCGACTGTTTGAAAATGAACTTTAAAGATTGCCTCGAAAAGCTCATCTCGCTTGCCAGAATTATTGGCAACACTGTCTGTGTGACGTCATGTTTGGCATGTCAACGGAAGTGACGCCGGTGTTAACATTTCTATTTTGGCCACTACAGCGTTTATTGTGCTGGCCACAAGGTGACGGCGGCAGCGTTTGACACGGGTATAGCACGGGAAAGCTTTCTTCCTTCCTTTGTGGTGTTTGGCCAGCACTTCGCTGGTCTGGCTTGCACAGTTTTTATACTACGCTCCAACGGAACCAGTATACGGCCTCCGGTTCTTACCAAATAGTACGTCATACGCAGACAGGTATCCCGATCAAGTTTCGGTTTCGGTTTTGCACCTTTTTTGCTAATTAAAAGTTATTTTCAAACTTCCTGAGCATTTCACCTATCGGGATCGTGACAAGGGTGTCTCGGGAACATAAAAACACCATTACCTTGACATGGTCGAAAAATCGCCAGAGTTGGTCTTTAAGTATTAAAAATTCACACAATAAAAATATTCAGCCTCCTAAAAACAATGAAGTATGTTGGTTGTCACGGCAGGAAGCACGCACAGACAGACTCCTCGAGCATCACACTGGGAAGACCCTGTCAATTACGTGAACATTATTCGGCATGTGAACTACAGCGTTAACATCACAACCGACATGCTTAAACGCAAAACTTGCCTCCGTGCACAACGTTCACCAAACAAGTGCTGATCATTTCTAACTGCTAATTGCTACACTTCCCACCTGCAATTACCACACCAACAGTGAACATCTCATGACAACAACGGTAAGCTATTCGGTGACATGATAAAACGAAGCGATGTTCTACGAAAACAGAATGAATGACATTTCCTTCTTGAAACTTGTCCAAACAAAGCTATGTCAAGACCTACATTGATGAACATTACAACATGGGTCTGGGTCTACTGCCATTAGATCATCTGCTTGTCGCTTTTAGCAACCTGTGCAGCATGAACCATTTTTACCTTTATTATGGAAGCTCCCCTTACCCATTTTCCACCTTACCCAGTCATATCCAGTCTCTGTGTTCATATAGTACTAAATATTAGTAAAAAAAACCGATGCTCATATTGGTCATTACACTTCAGTTACATTTATTACAGTTTCGTAACCATTCTTTAGCGTGATCAAATGAAACACAAATGACACTTATACTGCTTCATTGAATGGTCAGCATGAATTGACAGACGTTTACAAAACATTATGACTTGCTAAAAAAGTTGAAGAGGACTCACTAACAAAAAAAATATCGAATGACTTCTCGTTTTTTGTGCTTGTGTCTCCTTTTCTCGTTTCCCAGTTGCCTCCATTGTCAATTTGTTTTCGCATTAGGCCTACTCTTCGAACTGCTATGAACCACCAGCGCGTAATGTATCACTGAGATCGCACAAATTTAAGCCTATAAGAACAGGCAAAGCTCTAAACAAAGCATTACTATACACCGTTAACTATCTTCACGCGGCTTGCTAGGCAACCTTCTCTGGCAATGGCATAGGCTTCACTGCAGATTAATAACACACTGGACAAAGGAAGTTGAGCTAAGATCACCTGCTGTCATTCCACGTTCTCACGTCTCCTTTGTCTTTGCTTCATCTGTCAAACGTATGCAAGAGTATTCTGAAGGACAGTTCCACTTTACAGGATACCAATTATTTTTTTAGAACTCTGAGGCAATACGTAAATAGCAGGAGCCCTCAACCTGTTTCCTACAGTTAAAACGTGTTGCAGCACAATTTAGTGGCTCGCTTGGCAGAAATCCACGACACCTAAGGTGCATTACCCTGCCCAAATCAATGCAAGGGAACACTCCGACGAACTACATTGCAGAATCAAGTACATGCGCTGCGTTCTAATCTAATACCCCTGCCTTTCCTTTCCCTCCTGCTCCCTGTCCTATTCCAGGTTTCAGTCGAGATATAGCCTGGTTCTACAGCTCATGGAGGTTCGCTTACTGGCGTATACACGATTTTCAATGCCTGTTTTAAGATTATTTGGAATATATTTAGTGTTACCCAGGTATGGCTCCTTTAGGAACCCTACCTGAAGGTAGCGTATGCAGTTTTACACTTTGAAATCCAGCACAACACCTTCTGTCGCCGATGTGATAAAACTACACTTTGAGCAAGTTTCATTGAGCGTGGACGCTCCATCTTGTTTTATAGTCTGTATCCTCGGTCTCCAGCGCTTTCAATGTTTCCAGCCTGCACCGCCCACGCGCACATTTATGACGCACAGAGATCTTCGGTGGTGCTCGTAGAAAGGCAATCGATTATTCATTTCGTGTCCTATGTGTCACACGTTCAGGCGAGCCACGTCTGGGAGGCGTCCATTCGCAGCTCGCGCTGCGCCTTGCGTATGTGCACGTCAAGTGGCTCGGCTGGGTCCAGCTTGGGATGGAAGAATCCCTTAAGAAAGTGGCACGTTCCCTTGATGTGCTCCGGGAAGCCCTCCGGCAAGTACTCTCGGGGTCGGGCTTCGAATCGAAAACCCTCGGTGTGTACCAGTAACCTGCAACCGCGCAACAATTACGAATCAAGTCAAGTTATAAGAGAGCCCCGCATCGGAGTGAGACAACGTCGAAGGGGGTTGGGGGAACAGAATAAGAATAACAGAAAGACAGGAAGGTTAACCAGGGCTGAGCCCAGAAGGCTACTCAGCAATGGCGAAGGAAGGTGGGGAACAGAAAAGTTGGAGAGCAGGAGAAAAAGAGAGTCACTTTTTCAGCCGACGTAACAGTTCAACATTTAATGCCCCAAACGCTGAATCAGACCTGAGTCCTTGAAAAAAACGCAACAGCGCTTTCGTTGCCCTTCTAAGCTGTGGTGGGCCGCCCCATGGTGCCAGTATCTTCTCGACAGTGAAAACTCTTTGGTTGGAATAAGTCATGAGCATACCATGGGAAACTGCAACGCTTTATTTTTGCTTTGTGAGCAAGGAGGAGGAGGAGGAGGAATAAATGAGGAAAGACAGGGAGGTTAGCCAGTTCTCAGACCGGCTGGCTACCCTGTACTGGGAAAGGGGGTAAGTGGGATAAAAACAGTTCAGACCGACCATAGGCGAGCGCAGACTTCTTCATTACGGGTATCTCCCTCCACCGCAAAGCCATTTCTCCTCCACCCACTCTTTTGGACCCCGTCCCACAATGTGCGGAGACGAGGTATAATGTACGGTGCTGGGGCACAGCAGTGGTGTCACTGAGCAAGTCGTTAAGCAAGCTTTTACTAACGGAATCATGGGAACAATATTACAATTCTGAAGCCCCCCCCCCCCCAAAAAAAAAATGCAATATCCAGTGAACCTAAACAGCTTGCATACTGTGCTCGCGATAAGCGCCGCTTAGATGCGTTACATATAGATATAACAACTTCACATCTACTTATATGACATTCCTTGTTGTTTTTGCGAAATCTAATCGGCAAGAGTGCCTGTGTCGGGAAACGTATCTAAATGTGATTGGCAGCTTCGCTTACGCTTAGCAAGCTACTACCTCTACTGATATAGCGCTTTTCGCTTCTCACCCACCTTGATTTCCGTCTTCTGTATACTGCGTAGTTCTCTTACGTACATTTTCTCGGCAGCATATTGCACTTAACCGAAGTCAGTAAAACAAGCAAGCTGCTTTTGCGTCGTCAGCCATCTGAGAACAGGGTTCCCGCTGAGGCGAACGCCTCTCTGTGGCGTTCCTTCTCGTCCGTGCGTGCGTTTGTCTGAGCATGCGTGTGGCTGCGTGAGCGAGTGTGCGTTTAATTACCGTCGGTCAGCAGGGGATGCAGGCAGGCTGCGGGCCACGTCTTCGCGGAACCTTAATTAGGGCAGGCGCGTCCCGAGCGTTCCGGTGGAGGATGGGTGAGCGAGCCCGGCAAGGCGCGGAAAGTTCGCCCGATGAACGGCGCAGCAACGTGGCGGGAGGAGCGAAACGAAGCACGGATCAGCGGGCGTCACCGACGCGAGCCAACGGTGCCCCCGCTCAGCCACATTGGCGCCCTGCCTCCTTGCGTTCTCGGTTTTCGTTAATGTATCTCCTTTGATTTCTCTCTTTATCTTACACCCTCCAGGTCCTCCATTCGCTCAGCAAGCATCAAGGCGAGCTGAGAGCCTTGCTACTTCAGCAGCTTCGCAGGGTCTCCCAAACTCGACCACCTCTGAAATTTCCGTGGGGAAAACGGATGATAGGGATAGGAAATATCCGAAGGGCATAGCGGTGTCCTCGAGTCAGGTAACAGGTGTCCCCTTCTTGCCCCGCGTCGCTTTTCAATCATTAGTGATGGTGTTCTGATACTTTATGTTAATGACTTATAGGTGTCAGGAAAGAACACGGCTGACTGCACGCAGTTTTCAACACGTGATCCTCTAATGCGTAGGCTAAAATACGCCCGATAAAAAAGAAGGAGGGGAAGGAATAAACACCAAGAAAACAGGCAAGTTCTCAGACAAAGTGGCAATACTATGCACAGAATAGGGCAATCAAAAGTGATCGAAAGGAGGTATTTTAGAAATTAGGAAAAATTAGGCGGGGGAAGGAGAGGAACATACAACATTGCTTAAAGTCTGTCTCTCACACAAGTGGACTGCTAGAAACACAACGATGTTCTGCAAGTTTCCTGTGCTGTAAAAGATCTTGCTCAGTACCCGATCTTCTCAAGATCCACGTGGTTGTACGTATTTAATTGTTGACACGTATGTCCCTGTTTTTTTTCCTTCTATCTATTAAGTCTCTCTCTTTCTCGTGTGTCTGAAATACATTGATGAATTTGTTTTTTAAATAGGGTAAACATAGTTCAAGGGCTTAACAGTCAAAGGACGTAAGAGACATTACGTGAAGTATTGTTTATTTTCTATTGGCGCGAGACAGAATTATGACGACATTCAACATCGTTACCGAGCTGCTTCCCACGAACTGCTGATTTTCACTTTCCACTGCACCAACAATAGGACGATTATGCAGTGTCGCATTAACATTTGACTGCGTTCAATGAAATCTCACAATTCCGGCACAAGTAAAGAAGAAAGAAATTGCCATTTTTATAGTTTCCCGCGAGAGTGTGAGTAGCATGAAAATACTTAAAAATTAGGGCTGTAACGGAATTGTTTGAAAATCTAGCTTGATAAGTGAATTTAGAAGTCTTCTCATGTAACAAGTGATTGTGTAGAAAAATACATGGGTACGCAATATTTGCAATTTTGTGTTCTAGAGACTCCAGGACACAGAGCAGAGAATGAAAAAAAAAAACCGAAGCTACAACTTGTATTCTGAACGTTGTTTACATAGTTTCACAGAAAACAGCACCAACTTTAGCAGGAACACGTTCTTTTCGGTTGTAACAAATATCAGCTGAGCCTACAACCTTACCTGTGCGTGGTGGGGCTGACATTGATGTGCATGGCGATGCTGCCGGATTCAAACTTGTTGGCCAGGGAGACGTCGTTGCCGATGAGACAGTAGCGGGGCATCTTGACGCCCACCACGCCCGCCAGCACAAGGCCCGTGTGCAAACCAATGCGCATCTGCATTCAACATCACGTGCACTTTAGGCAAAACGTTTTCAACAAGCTGTAACAACAGACACCAAGCGCCAGCTAGTCACACGGTACACGTGAAACTCCACTTCGAATAGTGTGTGCACATTTAAGCCTCTTCACGGTGTGTCGATCTCTCGTTTTAGAGGATTCCGTGTTACCAGGGAGCCTTATTATACGCCTAGAAAAACGCCAAGTACGACCATCGACGGCGTCAACACGAGTGATGCGAAATATTATCACGTAATGATATCACCACGTGACGTCATCATTACGTCGCAGATCACTGAAATTCGTGCCCTCATCATGACGTCATATAACGTGAATGTCATATCATGACATCAACATATGACGTCATCGCTTGGTCAAACGTTGGCTGATCATGGAGGCTGTGCGAAACCAGGTGAGTTGCAGAACGTTTGCAATGTATGCCTCTGATATTTGAGGCAGTGTAAAACGACGTTAGCGGTAGAAAGCTTGCGGAGTATAGCAAAGGAGTATCAATACATCGGGTAATCAGAAAAAATAGAAATGGGATGAGTGCTCATATGACTGTCGCCTTCGAGTCAGCTTAGGTGGATGAATAAGAAATCATATGAGTTTTAAAGGTGTTTCTCTCTCTATCACAAAAATAACCAGAAGCTGCAGCTGCGCATGCGCTTCAGCATTTGTTTCACTTGGCCACATTCAGTCCTTAAATATTGCCTGTAAGTGCCGTTACACAGCACATTAGTTTCTGTCACAACTTAGCAACGAACCTTCCTGCCTTTGTTAATACATGTGTCTCTCTTTTCCCAACGAAGAGTCCCCGTACAACCTTGTGGTTCAGGATCTGCTGCAAATTTGGAGGCTTATTTTTCTACCTACAAGTAAAGTTGTTCAATGATTATTTAATTGATTGATTGATTATTTGGTTCAGTGATACCTTGAATAATGGCAACGAGTAAACTCGTTATAAACTTCAACAGTCTCCTTCCTGCCTTTCCCATCAAATTTTTTTCTCGCGCTCCGCCGTATGAACTAAGCCGATGCTTAACTTATCCATTAGCTTTATCGTCTCCCGTTTAGACCTTATTGAAAAAGAGATATGGAAGAGTTCTAGAAAATACTGAGCTGTTAAGGTAAACAGGCTATACATGCAAGCTTTTAATGACTAGTATCTGTATATCACCAACAGCAAAAATTAGTGAGTAAAAAAAAAGCTTATCTTAGCACTACTTCGACGGGCAGGGATATTCGAAATTCATTTCCAAGGAATACCTTTTTTCCTGTCTTAGCAAAAACGTCAAAATTTAAGCTCGCTCGATCAGTTGGGAAAATGGTTCTTAAAAAGTCTTAAATGCTTAAAAAGTGCAAAGCAAACTCGCGTTCCACTTTTCCGTTGCTTTCCTTCTCATACGAACGCAGATCAGCGCCGTTTGCTGAGTGTCCCTCATTAACTCTGCAAAGAAAACTACACAACAACAACAACAAAAAAAAAACAGGAAACTCAAGTGTACGCTAAGGTCCGCGAGAAAAGCAGAAGACTCCCTGGGGGAGGGGGGAGGGTTCTAGCATCGTGAGTAGTGGCACCGAATATTCGTTAAATATCAATCGCGAGACCATTTCCCGTCCTCCGGCGGGCTCCCAGTGGAACGACGTGATTAATTTAGGTGAGATGGAGACCACGTTCTAGCGAGACCAGCCAACCCGCTGTCTCTCCTCTTCGTCCTCCACTTCACCCGCTTCCGGATGCAAACCTCCTGAAGTGGCAGAAACTGAGGGACGGAGGAAGAGGCATACGGGAGAGAGAGACCGAATTGGCGAAGCGAGAAGAGCGCAAATTTGCCAATCCGAACAGGCGAGCGGCGCGCAGCAGGTGAAAAAATAAAAGAAAAAAAAGGACCCTCTTTGCGACGTCGTTCGCGACGATCTAGTGCAAAGGAGAAGTTCATTCCTATCTCCGAAATTACGTGCAGTTCCTGAGCAGGTTATATCTGCTCAGGGACTGCACGTAATCACCGCTTGGGACCTGCGTGATCTGTTCCCGTATGTGCGGTTTCTGGTTATTAAAGAAAAAGAACTTCATATAACACGACATGCATATCTCTTCGTTGGCATGTGTGTACAACATACCCGTGAGTTGAAACATGATGCCGTTTTTTAAAAACATAATTGCCGTTATGAGCAATTGCTAGTGATCACCACATCTGGTCGCAGCTTCTATGGCCACTGCTAGTAATGCTGGCCCTGAAAGTAGCATTCGATTCAATACTATGTAGATATGACGCGAACCTCGTAGGCGCTGAAAACGAAATTACTTGCACTAGTGAGCCCCGAGTTTTTTTGATTTCATTCTGTGAGAAACCTGTTCATGCGTGAATGGGTGTCAGTGTCAGTGTGTGTGTGTGCGCGCACGTGTGGGTGTGTTGAGGGGGGGGGGGGTGTACGCGCGCGCCCTTCTTTACACTACATTTACGTTGAATATACGAGGAACGTTGTGTATGCTAGGCAAAATTACCACCAAGAAACGAATTACACGGGTCATTAGAAGTAACTTCCACTCTTTGGTTAAATGCATTAAAAAAATGCAAAGGTTGGCATTTCTACCTGCAAGAGCTGTATTCTGGCACACATCACGTGAACGTTAATTTTTAGGCACACGTAAAAGCAGTGTGTAACTATAAGTCCTAAAAGGCAAATAACGGGGCGCACAGCTATGGTGTTTTCTGTAGAGTAGCCTGTCTGTACAAGTCTGAATGCTGAAATGAAATGAAATGAAAAGAAAAAAAACTTTATTTCAGTGCTGCATATATACATTAACAGATGATCGGCACAACTTCAGCATGACCGACAGTAGATCAATCTTTTTGAAGTACGCCTTTATTTGTTTGACACAAACAAACAAATCTAACAACTAATTAGAACAAGGAAAGCATAGAGGACACTATTTGTTGTTTTCAACTTTATTGCAACAATTAAACCTTTTATTGAGATGAAATATATGAGCTGATAAAACACCCTTTCCTTTTACAGAACACCAGCACATGGTTTTTGAACAGAGAAGTCAGCTACAGAACGATGTCACTTGAATCTTTCGGTTGTCGATAACGGCGGTGAATTTCTCCCCCTATTATCTTTCTCTAAAGAAGCTCTCGAAAAACACTGCACTGAACAAGTGAAATGGCGCATCGCGAGACAGGAAGTGAAGCACCGAGAGTGCGCAGATGGAGTAAGGACAACATGTAAAAGGGGAAGCATAGAGTGGCTGAGGAAGCAGAGTGGAACAGAGCGGGGAAAAGGTAAGAAGGAGGGGGCTGAAGTGGCTGGCGAAGTGGACTACGCGCTAAAGCGCACGACCTCATGCGCGACCGCCTCGAGCGGTTCCCCGTCTCTGTCTCGAGCCTCTCCCGGTGCGCACGCACGCCTAGTTCCAGAGGGAAAAGATACGCAGGAGCATGGCAAAAGAAGAAAGCATCAGAAGCAACAACCGAGAAAAGAGGAAGAAGACGAAAGATTGAAAAAGCTGTAGACGTACTGTCACCACTTCGTGAAGTGACATTGCGCGTACAGCTTGCATTGTGAGCGAGTTATCAAAGCGCCAACAAGCACGCAAAGAAAGAAAGAAAGAAAGAGAGAAGGAAAGAGAGAAGGAAAGAGAGAAAGAAAGTACAAAACAACGAAACAAAGAAAGAAAGAAAGAAGAAGAAAAAGAAAGAGAGAAAGAAAGAAAAAAAGGAAAATTAGAAAGCACGCAACAAACACCGTGTAATACTCGCCAATGCAGACAGACATGTGGCGGCACTAATCCTTCAAATGTATGATAACGCTACCAAGGTGGAACCGAACGCGCACAAAGATACACACAAATAAAGAATATTAAAAGCGCCAAGAGTAAACAGATCATCGCTCGTACTGCATCTGTATAAATTGATCAACTTAGGGAGAAAGTAAGCTCACGGGATCTCTACCGAAGCATGCTAATTGCGTCCGTGGGTTTGGAGTGCAGTGCGAACACCGAAAGTTTGGAACGACACGCCTGGTTTGTAGCGCGTTCAGGCGGATCTTCCGGTTAAGGCAGACACATCATGGTACTTTTGTTTTTTTTTTATCAGAAAGCATCAAGTATATGTTCTCAAATGATGAATGTGGCGAAAAAAAAATGTGCCTCGATACACGAGGGTTCATTTTTGATGACGAACAAAAACAAAAAATGTACAGTGCGTTCCCCTCTTGCAGTTTATCTGATGTGTTTCATGGTTACAGTTTAGCCGAAGTGGTTATGTAACTACGAAAAGACAACTCGTGAGAATACCTGAAGGACAAATAGTGAAAATACCGCACAATTATTCTCCCCGCGTCAATTTTAGTTTACAGTATGATTAACTAAGTAGCGTCTACATAAGTTTACACGAATATAACATAATTGACAACGGCATAAATTTAGTTTTTTATTCCGACGGAAGTATTTTATGCCGGTGTCCACTAAACCTACAGTGACGCATTTGCGTCAGGAAAATACGCACCATCGGAAGAGAAATAACAAAAGTTCGGTCATCGGAAGTCGAACCCATGATCTCTAGGTCAGCGATGGTAGATTCTAGGCACGCTATTCACTGCACCATGGTGACATTTTTTTTCTTTATTGCATGGAATCAGCGCCAGTGATTGTCAACAACGCACAACTCATCAGAAGTCAGGCAGACACACACAAGCGTCAAGAATGGGAAGCCACTCCGAAACGGGGTCACAGTCTCAACAACACAGCACACTTGAGCAGCTTCTTCTCTGAAGAAAGACCTCGTCGACCGTGGTGGCTCGGCGTGTCTATCAATCATGCGACTTTCCCGTACTGAATAAATTCCCAATAACATAAACAGATCATATGAATTATTATCGGTCATGCTTTTTTTTTGAAAGGGAGGAATCTAATATCATGAGCTCTGATTGGAAGTTCTTTTCTGATGGTTCTATTTTGAATGTCCCAAAGGTAAAATAGGTCACTACAATAAACGAAACAATGCTCTATCGTTTAGGTTGGTTGCAGTGTCTACAATTTACTGTCCAGGCCATATATATATTGATTTTTCATTGAGCCAAATCTTTACTGGTTCAGTGGAAGTGTGCAGTTTAGAAGGATGTTCTCGCTGCAGGAATTATCCACATTCTACGTACACAAAATAATGCACCGTGACCAGAAAAATGCGAATATGGCAGTCAATAAACAAGTTAAGAGAAATTTTTTTACAAATACAGCGCTTAACGTTGTTCTAATAATGATATAGAAAACTCTAAACTAAAACTGGCTTTCAAAAAATTGACAGTATCAACAATTTCTTTTGGGAATCTCCACAACTGCGATTCCTTAGCAACGCTTGTTGAGACATACATAAAAGGAAGGCGGTCGCACAGACAGGGTCGAAGAGCATGCTTGGCGTGTTTTAAAGAATACACCTTTTATATCTACCACCGTCATCTCACAGCGTTCTTGGTATAGTACAGTATTACATCATCACCGTGGCGCCCGTGATTGGTTCCTTCAACGCGTCGTTTCTAAGCCTCCGCACCATTGGGCGCGTTTCCAATGAAAGTGCAATTTTATCAACGCCTCAACACACACCCAGGTGGCGACGTTACCCCAAGCGTCTCCGACGCTCATAGCATATGCATCCATTGATACAAAAATTTCTCTGCGACGCCCGCCGGTTTTGGGCGTTCTCCACTCCCGCTCACCCTGCGAATAATTGCGGCCGGCCAAAGCGGAGACACGAGGCGCGTTGCGCTTCCCTCTGGTAGGGATGTGGTGTTGAATAACTCCAGCATGCCGTGATTAGTCGACCTCAGGTTAAGTACGGCAACCAGTCATTCACGCTGTTTAGCTGTCACATTGCTCTGGGGCCGCTCTCACTGCTAACTACTACAGCAAGCACATTGACAGCAACGGCCTGTTTAATCATTCATTATGAAAGTCGGTTATCGAGATGGAGATGCATGAATAAGGATCAACATGGATGCATCCACGTAGGTGCAAGCGATGCCTCCACGTAGGTGTTAAGCGGTGCTATAGCTGTCCAACACCATCAGCTCTTTTATATGAATGCACTCTCACGGACAAAAAAAAAACAACCTATCTAGCTGCCGTGGCACAGTAAACAGTAAGCTAATACTGTGAAGACACATTTCACTTTGGTGTTTTACCAATTTCTATGACGGAATGTATACGCTCTGCGTTTTTTAACAGTGAACTTGTTGAATATTTTTTGTTGCGCCGGATAGTGCGAACAGAAACAGACCAGAACGCGTTCACTTCGTCCTCTTATTCAACTTTTGCTTCGTTTCCTTAAAAAAATGCACCGATACGTCTATCCGTGATATGCAATAACTATAGTGAAATTGGACATGTCACGTCACATGCTCCCCCCCCCCCCCCCCCAATGAGCTACGCAACTACTAGTCGTGCGAGTCATACAACGTACCAGAAAGTCACGTGACTAAATTCACGTACCACTACGTAACAACCAGTCACGCGGCTCAAGAACACGTAACAGCTCGTAACGCGTCTCAAATCACAACATCACGTGACAACTAATCCCGTGACATGTTCCCGCCAAAACCACGTGGCACGTGGGTAGTGTGACGAACCGATTGAAACCGGAGAAAAATGGACAAGCCAAACCATACTTATTCCTAGTAGCAAAAACTTAGCATCTCTAGCAAAATCTTGACATCACTAGCAAGGACTTAGCAAGAGCTGGATCGAGTGCAAGCTTTGCTGTTGGTTCCACTCTTTCGCCACAAGTGCAAGCAGTGCTTTCATTTTTATCAACTTCCATTCCTGTATCATTTATTCATTCATTAACCTCAGTGAGTCTGGTTGAAGTAATTGTGGACAGGCCGAAAAGTCTTCGAAAATTCAAGAAACGAAGGCATTGTTACGATTCCTACGAACAACAAACTTGCACAAGCAGCTGTAGAGTGTCAATTTTTATGAAAGGGAATATGGGAGCGCGTCACCTGCTTGCTCTGGAAGCTGCTGGCAGCGCGTTCAAGCGGGATCGAAAGCAACCACAGCCTGTTTTCGCATCATCTCACGGCGGGATGAGCAAGTAGTCGTTGATGATATAGAACCAGCGGCAATACTGCAACCCCATCTCTCTTCAAGGCCATTACACAAGAGGCCGGTAATCGTCTAGAAGAGGGAGGGGACTGCAATCTGGCAGCTGACTCTATATCGACCATGAATAGTTGTTTTCATCTTAAACGAATATTATTGCGCACTTGTTCCTCTTGTCGCAATTTTCTTCGTTTAATTTCTTTTGCACAGCTGTACAAACGTGCCGCAATTTGTGGCCAACAATATAACATAAGAGTAAGCTCATTGAGTGTCGGGCCAATGCAGTATACAAAATTCCTTGTTTGCCCAATGTTAACAAGGTTAACATTGGGCAAACAGAAATGTGTGTAACTCTTATTTTGATAAGACAAAAATTGTACGTTGCCACAGAGACAAACGGTGGCGAGAAATTATGGAAGCTTTTTATATATCACTGGAAGGTGATAATTGCATCAGCCAGCCTTCCATAACACTATCAGGTGCAGAAGTTTCATATCTCACAGATAGCTTGCACGTTTCATTAGCCACATAGCGATTTATAGAGTTTTGTCACTTCGAGCTTGCGCGTTGGTTCTTCTCTTGTCTTAGCATTGCTTTCTTCAGATGTCACATATTCCGCTTCCTTTAGCAATAAACTTTAGTTGCGAGTCAGCGCTGTAGTTATCCGTGTAGGAGGGATATCCGTGTAGGAGGGAAGTGCATCACCTCGCCCAATTGTCCTTTTTGACGCAAAAGTTGTTTTGCTTGCCGCAAGATGACGCAAAAAGAGGCTGCGGTTGCTCTCCCTCCCAGTTTACGTGCTGCCAGCAGTCACCGGAGCGCACCGGCCACGTGCTCCCGTGTTCCCTTTCATAAAAATTGACACTGTACATTAATAAGAGAGAGAGAGAGATAAAGATGCAAGGAAAGGCAGGGAGGTTAACCAGATGCACATCCGGTTTGCTACCCTGCTCTACATTAATAACGATGCTGTATATCACATAAGGCTACGGCTTTGCTTTGTCACATTATGTGTGTGTGCGTGAGCTACTCTTGTATTTCACTATTTTTTTACTCTTCTTTTGATCACCACATCAGTGTTCTCCTGTACAGGGTAGCCTAAACTGTTACGACAAAGTGGTTGCCGGCCCTGTCTATCCACACTCTATCTTGTGTTTCTTTTTTCTTTGGCTTTCTTCGTTAATAGGGCTTTGTGATCCACAGTTTTCCTCATCTTTAACCAGTATATACTGTGGTGATACAATAACCCTCACCCAAAAGAAATAAGTTCTGATAAGATCCGTAAAAACCACACACAGCCGACCGGAACAGCAAGACGGAAGGCCGGTTCGGCTATGCCGATAAAACAGCCCCGTAGCTAACATGGTCGGTTTATTATTTTAACTTTAGTGAGTTTGCTATTGAACTTATCTACTCTACTCTGTCATAACTAGAGCCTGTTTTACTTTTTAATTGTTCTATTTTCTTATTTTTGTGCCCAAGTAGAAATTATTCCCACTGACAAAAAAAAAAACTTTGTAGTTTGCTTTGCCTCAAGCATGCTGTGTCTACAGTAGTGCACGCTTTACAGGCAAATCTGGTATTCAATTGATTTTTTTTTGTCTGTTTCATCACAGCGTTAGAAATAAAAACGAGAGTACAGAAATACTTGAGAACTATTTCTCTCTCTCTTTCTTTCTTTCCTTTTCTCTTTCTTTCTTTAATTCTTTCTTTTTTCCTTTCTTTCTTTCTTTCTTTCATTTGTACTAGAAACACTACAATATAAAAAAAAAACGGTAAGAGGAAGTCGGAGCTTGCGATGAGATATCAGAAAACCGGGAGTTGGTGCAGGAGCTGACGTTTCGACAAGCGGACTTCTCTTTTTTAAGGCTGGAATTGATTTCCTGAGCGGTTGTGTGTGAATCAATCGTACCCTCTCCCTTAATACAAACAAATGAAGAACAGAGGGCAACAATAAAATGGGGAAGTGGTGAGGTGACAATGAGAGGTCGCCATGGCGAATTTGGTGAGTCCGAAGATAGTAGGTATTCCGCGAAAAAGATTTTTGATAAGGCAATGAGACATATGCGGACTGAAGATACCGACGAATTAACAAAACGTAAAACACCTAGAACGTCTGAAGAGTGTATCAATGCTTGCTAAACCAGAAATAAGAAACTGACAGGATGATCGAAAAAAGAAACGGTAGAGAAAACATCTGCCCTCGAGAACTCATTTTCCTAGCACTACTGTGAAAAACTTCTATAGACAAAAAGCCTGAAAGTGTCACGAAAAAGAGTGGGCGTTGCGTCGAGCATACACATGCATATGCAATCATCAACGTCTTGTTATGCTTTTCTCACAGCTGCACCTCCTTTTCCCGTTGAATGGCTTTCTCTAAGTGCCACTACAAAAAAAAATCTACATACATTGTCTTTTTTTATTAGGACTGACTGTTGAATTAGAGTTACAAGGCAATTAAAAACAAAAATGAAGTGCAGGAGTTTTACGCGCCGGCACCACGATATGACAATGAGGCACGTGTACTATAGGACGCCGAGTCAGCCATGATCGCTTGAAGTATTTTAACCGGTGTTTAAATCTAAGTGTACACGCGTTCTTCCATTCACTATCATCAACACGTAACCGCCGCGGTCAGGAATCGAACCCGCGTCCTCGGACACGTGATAGAATACCACTATAAAACCGTGGCGGGTAACAGCAAAAAATACCGACGATCAAGAAGAATCATAGAGATTTTTCCTGCTGCTCTGCGATTCAAACTAAATTATCGTTTCTTCCTTCCTCTCGACCACTGCAGAAAAGAAGTAGTCTTGCACTCTTTTGCGGTGAAGCACGAACGGGCTCCTCTTGCTGATTTGAGAGATACATTCTGCCACGTTTTCTAAATGCGACGCTGTTTTCGCGATAAAGTTTGAGAAGTACGTAGTATTCATTGTCGGCTGCTACTTACAAGTGAGAGATGTGAAAAATGTACGTCGTAACTGCAAAGCGCAGCACTTTCAAAGGTCTCAGTATTATACGAAGCGGTAAAATAACAAGCACAAGACTAAAATCAGCTTGAACTGGAGCCCGAGGGCTGTGCGATTACCCCGTGCACGAAAGTGGAGTAGCTTTTGCGATTATTCCGAAGAGGTGAACTTCGAAACACGAAACCATTAAAAGGCTTACACTGCATCACCCTCCTAACTAGCGGAATGCGTTTCCGGCCAACCGCAGCGCGCGAAAAAAGTTGCGCTTCTTATGGCACCACTTTCGTATCTTGAGTGGAACGGCACAAAGTTTGTTTCTTGTGCCAAATAAATGACGCGTGCGTTGCGTGAGACGTGTGCAGAAAAAGCAGCATGCACGCGTGGTATTTTCATGGCATACATTACCATGCGTTACATTTCTGGCGAAAAGACGTTGCTTCCCCATCAAATATGGCATTGTGGCATAGCGTGTGTTATACATTGAAGGCTGACACTGACTCGCTCACTTTCTTTGCTTTCTTTCTTTCTTTCTTTCTTTCTTTCTTTCTTTCTTTCTTTCTTTCTTTCTTTTATTTCCCCTCTTTCTTTCTTACTATCTTTCTTTATTTCTTTCTTTCTTTTTATTTCTTTTTTTTCCGCTATCACGTTGCGACACCAGGGAGGAGAAACTTTTGCCTTTTTCGATGCCTTAGCTACGAGAGCCATTCCGCGGTACTGAGTCAACGTTCGCTGTTATGCATTAGCTTATGCGTTTGCAGCTATCTCACAGTCACTGTATCTTCTTTTCGTCTTGCTGTGTACTTTTCAGACTAGCTTACTACATTGCTTGACGCTTTGTTGCATAACATGAACGAATCTCCTTGTATTACCGACTACTCATTTGCAATTCAAACACGTCAAACCCTAATGTTTTCTGAAGGCTTTTTCGGTTTTTGTCTTTTCTTCCAAGGTTGTGCCATTGCGAGCAATACGAGTTCGAACACGCGATCGCGTGGACAATAACCTCGCATCCTCCATCGGCTGATTCGCAGTGGCTGTTTTTGGAAGCAAAGTGGAAAGGGTGACGCGCTTCTGGTATCTGTTGACACTCCCGCCTCGGTATCATTGCTCCAAACTGGCAGCTTGTTGCGCGTTAGCGGGTGTCAGTGATGATATTAACTCACATAACGCGCATAGCCACACCCAATCACCCATCAGGCTATGTAGCTGCTGAGATGTCGGCTGTGACGTAAGCTGCCGTGATGCAATCACTGTATTATATGTAGGTGGTAGTGGCTGCGCATTTTTCATACTTGCATTTGACTTACTTTGTTTCTCGTTCATTTTTTTGTGTGTCATCATCGCTAGAGGGAGACTGCATGCGATAATTTGCAGTTTGCTCACAACACTAGTGATGCGGGAGTGCCAACAGACAGTTGAATGGTGCGCCTTCTTTCCTATCCGGTTTCGGCAGCGCCATCCATGTATGCTGTTATCTCAGTTGTGAGGCTATTTGCCACGCGCTCACGTGTTATAGCTCGTATTGCTCACGACATTAAAAGAAGTTTGATTAGCGTTGTTATACCACTGAATGCCGATGTTGCCAAAGAGATAACCTGATAGGTCGGACGAGTCTGAATATTGTGCTAAATTTCAGTGGATTGAAGAAATAATGATTTTGGGTCTTAGAAAGAATGCAGTTTATAATTGTAACTAGAATAAATGGTTTTCTTACTTGTACGAAGTAAGAAACACTGTCTAGGATAAAAGGGGTTTTCCTGCACCAGCGTCGATAATTTTGCATAGGAACTCGAGGCAACGCTTAGCGGCGGAAAGCAGAGCGAGGAGCGTTTACATAGCTAATGTGTAACTTCAGCGCCTAAAGTAATGAACAAAATATACATTCAACCAGTTTCTATCATTAGCTTCAGCACTTTTCATCGAGCCGGAATTGAAAGTGGTAAGTCAGCGGAAACAAAGTGTAGTAAATGTGAGACGTTGAATAAGATAAGTGGCGCGCATAACAATGCGTAATGCTGAACTTGCGCCTACTTGTTGCCCACCGCTCGCATTTTTTGAACTCCAATAAACTGCTACTTTTCTTGCGTGTGTAGCTCAGGAACGCTTTGTAAAATACGTTGTTTAAAAACAACAGTGTACATTGTCGAAAGCAGAACAAAAATTAAGATAATTTTGAAAACAATGAAGATGCATGGTTAAGGTGACCAGAAATCTAACAACTTTTTTTATCAAGTAACTAGACCCTACTTGTCATACAGCTAGTTGGCCTCCTTAAGTGATCAGTCACAAGTCGATCAATTACGATTTATCGCAGTATATTTCTTAAGTTTATCTTGTTTTATAGTTTCTGTGAGCAAGTAACGAAGGATCAGTAGCTGTTTCTAGGCTATTTTTTTAGAGTGAAGCTTCTTGGACTCGCACCCCACCGTCACCTTCATCGCCATCGATGATGGACGGTAAAAGTTTATTTCGTCAGAAGGAAACGGCGGACGACTTTGTGTTAGATGGCCATCAGCCCAAGGTTGACGGCGACCTCTGTGGTCCATTCCACGTCTCTTATCTGAACCACTGGGTCTGGGCCGGTCAACACGGTCTGCCAGTGCTCAAGAGAAGGATCACACATAATATCCGCCGGCGGCGGGACCCTGCTACATTCACAACGTAAGTGAAGCTCCCTTCACCGGGCGAGCACGCCGAGAAAATCAACAGGTGAGTGCTTGCGGCAGACAGCTCGTGCTGCGCTGCGCGTGTCTCACACTCAGCAGTCGTTCCCGCCACTGAGTGCAGCAGACCCACCAGTTCCTCACCTTATTGCCTTGATAAAAGCCAGCAACGAGGTGAGGCGCATAGTCGTTTGGGTCCCATTTATAAGGAGCTTCGCTCATCAGTTGTATTCGTACGCGGAACAACGGCTAGTTTTTCATTAGTCTTGAAATCACAATCTAGTGCAAATATATCGTTACAATACAGATGATGGCGAAATCAGTTTTATTTACTTCTCCGCGAACGAGTTAGTATAAAAGGTTGCGGCGAAGCTAGGTTTGACAGATAGCCGTCTGACTTTGCAACAAGGTGTTTGCACAATGGTGCCCCTAGTATAGGTAACAGGACATGGACATGGGCACGCGCAGAGCTCTGCATTAAGGAGAGCCAAGTTTCACTGGAGCAGCCACCCCCCCCCCCCCCTCTGCCCCTACGTACTGGTCGAGTCCGAAACAAAACAACGGATGAAGAAACGAAAATGTATCGATGATCTGCTTCGCACAATGGGCTGCTTTGGTCACCGGATTTGCAGGCGTGCAAGTGAAAAGCAAACAGCTGTTGGAAGAGAACGTCAGAGGTCCTCGGCCCCAATTTGGGTGAAAATCTTGCATAGCTATAACCCTCAACTTTAAATATAATAACGATGACAGAAGTGCGACAAAGCAAAACTAAGCGACAGATTTTAACAGTGATTAGAAGGGGTGATGGAGGAAAGGGTCGTGGTGAAGTAATGGAAACAATAGTGATGCAACGTACCTGTATTGGCTTGCCGTCATGCGAGTGAACCTGCCCGGCGGCGACCATCATCTTGAGCGCCATCCAGGCGGCTTGTTGCGCGTGCGTGTGCACTTGCTTGCGCAGACCACTGGCCACGCAATAAGCGTCCCCGACCGTCTCGATCTGCGATAGCATGTTCGAAGTTTTAGGTTGCTCAAACACTGCCCAAAACTAAGCGTGGCATCACACACACAGAATGCTTCGTGTAGCTCGGTTGTGGCAGGTACACAAAAATATGAAAAAGAAAGAAGAAGAAATACGCGAGGGGACACGGTAGTTTTGCTGCTATGCACGGTATACGAATGCGTTCGGTGAAGCTCACTGTTCAAAGAAACGATTAACGCTGGACTTGTAGCTGAGCATCGAAGTCATTCATGAGGAATAGAGAAGCTGTTTCGAGGTAACTGTCGATGGTATGCAGCACCGTACCGTAAATCACGGCCTATGCGCTGATGCTGGATTCTGCGAATGGCGAAATTTTATCTCTAACCGAAGATACATCAAATAGAGCGGCATTTTGACCGAAATATCGAAGATTGAATCGGATATTGGAAATACAATATTTTATTGAAAATAATAGAGAGGAGAAAAAAATTCAGAAAATCCAAAGTACCTTGGGAATAGATGTTTTGCGAAGCACGCTGAAGGAAGGTAACCATGTTTTTTTATTGTCCGGCACGTCAGGAAATGACGCTATATATATATATATATATATATATATATATATATATGTGTGTGTGTGTGTGTGTGTGTGTATGCGTGTGTGTGTGCGGCACGCACACACGTATGTTGATTAGTTGCAGATGTGTATATAACCAGCTGCTTGTACTTGAGCAACGACACCAACAGGAATATGAGTTCTGGAAGCGATAAGCTGATATGAAATGCTGGTGCTCGCGAAGATGGTAGCTCTGGACACTGCTGCATGAATAATTTAGCGCGCAGTACCTAACTACATTTGACATTAACTCGTCCTGACGGCTGTATTATAGGAGTAAATATTGCCACGTTCCATTTCTCAAGTTTTGTTATCGTCCCAAAACACTACACGATTCTCAGCGCAAACCGCGCCTGCAGTTTTCGAGAAGTTTCAGGACTGTTGTAGATCATTTCGATAAGAACACGACCACTCCGCGAACTGTACAATTATTCTAGAACCTACGTCACCGCCAGCGATAACGCTAGGACATTCGATGGCAAGAGTACAAATGCCGACGCACTTCATCACTTGTCAGTAGTTGATCGACGGCCGACGCTCCATTCGCCGTTATCAGTCCAAGGCTGCTACTGTAGTCCGACTTTCCGTTTACTAGGGACAGGTTCGCCCATATAAACAATTTATTATTTGACTCGCAGTGTGCTCCATTCGTACACCTCACGACCCCGTGATAATATGTAACGTTTATGAAATTCGATAGCTAACACTGCAACCACCATTGACGTTTCATGAACATTAGGGTATATTTGAAGAGTAGTTCCGAGAACTCGCGTGGCTCTGTGTTAGAATCTTCGATTGCCACGTAGAATACTTGGGTTCTATTCCTGATGAGACCCTGACATTTATTCTTTGCGTTCGTTGAACGCTGCTGATGTCAATCTTTATTAACACTTACACGTTAAAATTGCCCATGAGTGTTCTCGTAGTTCTTGGGAAGATACCAAGTGTCAATCACCAGTGGCACATACTCGCCCACTGTCTAGTGGTATGAGGTGGACGACGTACGCGACGGGATGTTGACAGTATTCATGTCTTGACCAGCGCGCCATATTCGCCAAACCACCTTACACTCTAATACTATTTTTGGTTCACGCCAAGTTAAGGGTGTGCTCACGAGAGTGCCCAGACATAAGCGGTTAGACAGACAGACAGACAGACAGACAGACAGACAGACAGACAGACAGACAGACAGACAGACAGACAGACAGACAGACAGACAGACAGACAGACAGACAGACAGACCGACGTCAAAAGTGCTAGCAGTACGCAAAGAAATGCTGGAATGGATTGATGGATGGATACTTTATTTGATCCTTCGGAACGCGCTTCAGCACTTTGCGGGCCGCTCCCACGTCGGAACAGAATGACCAAGTCTCTCTGCACCGACAGAGAATATGTTCCAAGTTAGCTATGTCATCGCGGAAAGAATACTTCACATTTAATAGTCATAATCTGCTTATATCCTCGAGCCCATAACGCGGTAAAAGACTTCTACCGAAAGATTACAATTTCTTCTGCACAAAAACATGCTGCTTTTGTAATCTAGCTTTAATCTCTCTGGCTCTGTTATAATTTTCCCTGGAGTTGAAAACAAGCGTTCACTGGGCTTCCCAGTAGCAGGATGTGAATCCGCCATGGTTGTGTATCGGTGGTGGCAATCTCACTACAATGGAGGCAAAATGCCAAGGGTCGGTTTATTGTGCGATGTGGGAGCATGGTAAAAAATTCCCAAGTGGTCAAATCTTTTGGAGCCCCCCCCCCGTCATTCCTCATAATCGAATGGTGGCTTTGAGACGTAAAGCCTCAAATATAATTACATAAATAGGGACTGGCGGTTAAGGCGATGCCTGGGGGATAAGATATAGCTGCATGTTCTTTCTAGTATTTCAAAAGATTATCCTTTGATGGGGTCGAGAGCTCATTGAGCTATTTTCGAATCTTTTGATATAAGGTCTGAGATCAATGAACAAGCTATTTTTTCGACGTTCGCAATTTGGCAGTCTCATAGACTGCTCCCAGGCTTTGTTTGCTGTAGCCATGACCTTCGGAAAGGGCATAACCTTTAAAATGACATGCGCTCAATTTCGAACCGGGATTTCAGTGAATGTTTCAATAAAAGGCCAACTGTAACGACGTTAGCGCAAGTTTTAGCCACCCCAACAAAACCATGCTGCCCCGTAGGCCTTTGTCGTGCTTGTGATATTCGTTCAGTTAAATTATATTAAACTTCTAGTAGCTATCCAGAAGTACAATGGAGTTAAGTATTGTTTGATTCGAAACTTGTATGTTCGCGTACACCTCGTTGATACCTATTTTCTAAAAACGAAAGAGAAAACATCAGCGCACAAATGGCTATGTGAGATGTGCACTATTGCAGATGGTTAAACGCGCTACGGGTCTGCACATCACTAACCGCTTCATTCAAAGCCTCACATTTACGTATGCCTGGTCACGGCCGGACAAGAGGAGCGGCACGCGCGAGAGCGCGCATGTGCCACTCTTCTTGTCCGGCAGTGTTCTTCTGGGGTGCTATTCTGGACACTCTCTAATTCCGCCATATTGTCAAATTTTTTGTAATGGCGGCATCAAGCCAATTAGATAGGTCGCAGCAGCTCGCTTGGCCAATTGGCATCGATCAATGGTGGAATTCGACAACATGGCGGAATTCGACAATCTCCAGAATGGCACGCCTGAGCTTCTTCTCGAGTTCGACGCTAAGTGATACGCGTTCAAGCGTACCTCGTATAAAATTTGAACGAGAAAAAGAAACTTCAGCCGTTTTTTTGTTTTTTTTTAACGTGACACCGTAAATAGCTCGTTCTGCCGAAATCCCAGCGTCCGCATCGGCGGTTGTGAGCGAAAAATCATCTATTAGGCGTGACCAAAACATAGAGAACGACAATAAATAAATAATGTATCGGAGTGGGGACCGAACTCACGTCACTTGCGTAGCAACTGGGTGTTCTACCACTCAGTCGCACGTATGCTTTTGAATACAGTGAAAATAACTTTTTTTTCTTTTTGCAAGTGCAGTGAAAGTAACGCTCGTGCTTTACACGCACACGTGTCCTGTATACATGCTTCACAATAAAAGATGAAATATTGCTGTAATAATGCGTGATACAAGCTTCTACTGCCATCGAGCGTGAGACTATGTGATTATCATAATGACTTCGTAGCCAATCACTCACTACAAAAGGCACACATACTACTGCGCATGTTCCCTTAAGGCTACGTAGTAAGTGCATAGCAAGTTTGAAAAAGGTTTAATGCACTAAGTGTTTGAAGTAGGCACTAGCGACAGGATATCGTTGTCTGGTTCAACTCTTCTGAGTAAACTCAAGAAGCTTAAGGTTCCTATTTGTTTTTTTGCTTCGTTATTACGTAACACTGAGAAACCACCGTAAAGGGAGGTGCACTTCGCACTTGCACCTGCGGACGCCACAATGCACCTGTCAGTTGTGAACTGTCTAGCCAAGCCAAAAAGAAGATCTCTTTTTTCTAAACCATTGCACCACGTTTCTTCAGTCGCGGGTGACAGTTCGAAGCGTAAGTGAAATGTAAAAAAGTAAAACCGAGTAAATTCACCACACCTAAAGTTGTGAGTTGTGAATGCGATGCAGTTAAAGGGGGGTATCCTTGATCGTCTTTTCGCGACCCAGCGCCGTTTGTTATCGAGACTGTCAGCCATTTAAATGGGAAACGTGAGATGTTACAGGCTGCAGCAAAAGGTGAACCATAAATGGGGTGTACACATCCCTATTCAAGTCTCTTACACAATTAACAATTAATCGTTCGCCATCTTAGTCATTATTAGGTAAATACTGATCATATACAGGTTTCTGGTCCATTGAAAAATTATTCGATATTTTTGGCGGGCACGTTCTTAAATAAAATTTAATTTCATGGTGTTTACTTATTGAAACACAATATGATTATGAGGCATGCCTGCGTAGGGGCTACACAAATTTCGGCCACCTGGGCACAGAAATTTAGGTACACTGACCTCCAGCGTTTTCGACTCTAATTCAGATGCGAGCACCGCTGCCATGACCAAACACGGGTCGTTCGGGTCGGAATCCGAGCACCATAACCACTGTACCTTGAAAAACGCTGAAAAAGCCTAGAATTATAAACAGTTCATCACTTTTACCACGGAGACGTGCTTGCGGCACCCTGTGTAGTACTTCTCGCTCGTGGCGTGGATAAGCCTGTTTGCTTTCCCGCCGCGCCTTTGCAACGAGCTCTGGTTTTGGTGTTGCCACAAGCAATAAAGTGTTGCGACCTTGAGCAGTATTGTGTTCTCGTCATGGCGACAGTTAACGCGTGCCCTGCGGCTCGCTAAGGCCGAACCCACGCTAGTGGCCGTAATCCTTCGGAATTACGGCCACTAGCGTGCAGCACTGACATCAAATTTCAAGATTGAGATGTGCCCACCATTCGATCGCTTGGTATGCATAAGTCTTCTTAGCCAAATTTGAATGGCATCCGTCGCGCGGAAGTTATTTGAATTCGATGTCAAACAGCGTAGAAAAGCAAAGAAGAAAAAAAACTGAAAACAGACTGCCCTGCGACATCGACACTAGTGCTACGTTTTCGGTGTGATACATTCCACAAATACCATCCTGAGTGGCAATACGCTAGTAACAAAGACGTCGACGATCTGAGTGTGTTTGAAGCCGACTCCCGGCCAGGCTCTCACTAATGGCTCTTCTTGCTGTGTTGAAGCGTGCGTGCGATTCATCGAGTCGCATAGACTTATTCGGCGTGTGCACCACAGCGTGAGTACGACCATTCAGAGTGACAATGCGTGCCAGAATGTTGGGGAACCACTGCGCAGTGAGAACCTGCACGTCGAGGCGCGGAAAAAAGCGGAAATTACGTTGCGTTTCATGTCTTTCCAAGCCACGAACCTCAACGCAGCCAGTGGGTTGACTTTGTAGGCGCCGATGGACCGAGGGACTGGACGCCTGTGAAGAACAGCCGCATTTGCTCACTTCACTTTGCGTGTGTTGGCGAACCAGATTGGCGATCCTGTGTTGGCGAACCAGATTGGTTTCACTGGCAGTACGAGGCCCCTTCTCGATGCCGGGGCTAAATGGAGAGGGTAAAAACGAGTTGGCGCTTTTTAGTCTAACCGGCGGAAAACGCATGGAGGGGCTTTAGACTACATCATCAGAGTCACAGCTGGACTGACTGCACTTGCGCTCCTAGCAGACGAAATGCCAGTGTACGTGACGTCACTATTTTTTTGTGAAGGCAGCATCAGCTATGCAGCTGCCACGACGTGGCCGTGAGGTGGCGCTGACAGCACTATAATTTGGCGGGCTTTCGACCCATTTCGAACCACGATCGATAGCGTATATAGTAACCACTATTACAGATATTCATTCGTACCTAGGATGCGTTTTACGTGGCAAATTGCTACAAGGGCGTCGATAGCTACTCGTTCACGCAAAAAACTTGACATGAGTAAATTTTATGTCAGTGCTCCTTTATTAGAAGTGACTGTGCTTGCAAGGAACGTAGATTTTCAAAAAAAAAGAAAACTTCATACATACCACGCTGACTGTAAGCCTAATGGTAAACATGACAACAGCGATTTTCATTGAAGATGGAATTTTGTTTGATATATTCTCAATAACTAAGTCCGGTTTGCGAATTTAAATCTTCTGTAACGCATAATAGCTGCATCTTGCCGGTACTTCCTACGGAGGAGAAACCTAGAGGCTTATAAAGGATTCAGCTTAAATTGAGGATGACACATTGATCGATAGAAAGGAAAATGATAAATGTAACCTTAATAGACAAGAAGAGAGCAGAGTTGTTCAGGGAATGAACCGGGGTTAAGGATATCATAGTTGAAATCAAAAAGAAGAAATGAATATGGGCCAGGCACGTAGCACGTAGGCAAAAGAATTGCTGGTCATTTAGGGTAACCGACTGGATTCACAGAGAAGGCCAACGCACGAAGGGGAGACAAAGTTGGGTGGGCCTATGAGATTATATAGTTCGCAGGTATAACGTGGCACCAGAAAGCACGAGACTGGGTTGATTGACGGATTATGGGAGAAGTCTTTGCCCTGAATTGGGCGTAGTCGGGCTGATGATGATAATGATCAAGCATCCTTTGTTAGACCAGTGTCTCTAGCAATCCCGCATCGCTTGCTGCGTTTCTGTACCTTGTTCATATTCGAAGAAATACCATTTTGTTACTATAAAACCTTAAATATTATAATCATATAGACGGGCCCAAGGCAACGCGCACGTGGACAGCGGAAGATTGGCTGGGTATACACTGGGTTCAGCATAACGTGTTCAGCTATGCTGGACTGATTGCGTCAACTGGAATGCGCAAGAACAGTCACGCCAGATTAACAAGCACCTGCTATGGTGAAACGCAGTTTGCTGCGTTTTCTAGCTAAAGCTGTTCGTCTATTATTATCCGGTTTGTGCATCGTCGAACCGTTTGAAACGAAAGAAAGCACAAACAAAAAAACATCATTTGCTTTTCAGCCTATATACTGGCAAAGAGCTATTTGAAATCCTTGGGCGCATAAGACTCAAAATTTCTGCCGTTTTCTCGATTGCCAGCCATACTAGCTTACTGCGTTGGAACAAATTTCATATCACTGCTGCTTGCGTCACTGAGGAATCTGAATGTTTTAAACAAGATTATGGGCTTTAATGTCATATAAGGCTAGCGTTATGCGATAATCGCATTTACCGCTCGGCGTGAGCTCACCGCAAGCGGTTTTTCTATTGCCGTCCTCAGAAATAAAACATGAGCGTCCTGCCACAAAGCCGCAAAAACGAAAAATGCGCTCGAGTACTTTAATCGATAACTCTGGTTCTTTCCACATTCGAGAATGTAATAAGAATAAAACGGAGGATGTGGATAGCCCTCACTTGTCCCAAGGGCACGTTTGTAAGCATACCTTTCGTCACGTCAAAGCGAAACCCTCACAGCTCAAACCATGCTCCATGTACGTGCAAGCGTAAGTAAACGCAGCGGCTAAACAGCAGACGTTAGGTTCGCATGCACATCCGTCAGTGATACGTCGATAAATTAACTCATAAATCGAAAAAAGAAAATGCTGAACCGAAATGCTCGCATGCGATAGCGGTTTATTCATGAGAGGCCGCTCGGTATTCAGCATAATTTGCATCGCCCAGCGGGGCATCACAACAGCCGGACCAAACAAATTATTTGTGCTCTTCTCCACACCTCTTCCTTTTTGCTATTGAGATGCGCCAAGGAGATACGCAACTCGCCAGCGCCTACACTTCGACGCGGTTATTGAGAATGCTTCTGGCTAGCCACCGATATCATAACGCCGCCACTCAAACGAGGAGGGTTCCATCGTTTCTTCATTCCTGAAACTCCCATCGCTGCTCATCTTCCTTCCTGTTCCTTTTCATTCTTCGACACGTGAATTGCAATACTGAGGGTTTATTTGTCTTTACTTCCTTATCCCTCATTAGGTAAGAGCCGTGTGATGTTTTTATTTCACTTCGCATTTGTCTGGATGGTAAACAGCACGCTTTTATGATCCCGCTAGCGCCGTACGGTTGCCACCCCAAGTAAAAGAAAAACCAAACAACCAAAGCAATTCAATTGAAGCCACACAGACGTGATTATCTCGTGGATGTCTTATTATGCAATTTTCCTTCGAAACAATGGACAAATCATGAGAACCTTTGCGCACGATTATGGGACTCAAGTCATCGTTTACGTAAAGGCAAGAAATTGAGACGTCTTTGTTTTCTGTTTATAGCAGCGTTTTTTCTCTCTGTTGCTAATCGAAGGAGCATAGAAGTATGTTTACTCAGCGCATCATTAGGAAGAAGTAGACGGGGACAATCAAGGGGAGAGCTGAAGTTTCGAATGTTTATTCAAACTATTTAAAGAAGTTTTTAGTTTCTCGAGGTTTTGCATTTTAAGAAAACTACGTGTCTGTGATAGACGCCACTGTTCTACACAGAACCAGAAAAACCAGGCAGTTATTAACGTGCGTTTAATCCTAACTACGCCAGCATTTTTTTTTGCTTTCACTTCTTTGAATTTTCCCGCATGTTCAAAACATTTTAAAGGACATACATGAAAAAACATCTTCGAATCTTCGAAATGATATCTTCGAATGTCAGTGAATTTTTCATTAACAACCCACGCCCATCGTATCAAGCCGACCAGATGCCTTATTAAGTATAAGCCAAGTGTACGAATAAGTAAGTGGTGTCGCTTATATTTTTTGTTTTAGCGTGACGTGCACTCAAAGGCTCCGCTGAAAAAGACAATAACATTGCGCTCCTCTTATGGGTATGTTTTCAGGGAGTTCTCGGGTATGCCCGAAGCACCCGCCAAGTCCTTCGTCGTGCTTCAATCAAAAGAGCGCTTTCGTTCGAGACAGAACTGCCTCTCCAACACACATAGCGTAGCCGGCTCCCACAAACTGCGTCTGCCGGGGCCACACAGCATGAAGGCTGCTTGAGAATCACAAATGTTGAGAGACAGCTGGCGTGGACGTGCAGCCACTGGAGACGATGCCACCGCCTCGTAGTGTTTACCCATATCTGTGTGATGCGCGCTGCGTATATATAAATAGAAAGAATGCGTGGAGTATACGGTGGGGTACGTGCTTTTTCCCGCATCACCATCTTCACGTATTCCAAGCATTAGCTCGTAAGAAGAAGGCCACAGCATGGAAGCCGGCGAAACGAGGTGCCATAAACGAACAGAAATGGGCCAATCGAGATGATTCCCTCGATTCCCCCCCCCCTTTTTTTTTCTGCCTCCCTCCTCTTTCTCACTCAGTGGGTTGAGCGTGCAAAGGATAACATAACCATTATGCTGACCCTCTTTCCTGTCGTATATTTTCCTAAAAACTCTTACGATTCCAAATACGAGAATGTAAACAGACGGGCACATCCAAATACAAATTGAATCCCGGAAAGATTTTTCCGCCCCGGTGCTTGCGACGCGCTTCCGCAGCCTTGTCAGAACGTTTGCTGCCACAGAGCTACTCACATTTTCCTTCGTTTTCCTGGGTTTATCATCCTCCACCCTCGAATCATTGTTCGTATTTTCGTTGTTAGCTTCTATGACGGGAAGCCCGAGGGTGGTCTTTAGCTTATATAACAAGTATACGGGGTGTACGAGTGGCTGATTTAGCACAGCCCGGGGGAAACGACGCCTCCCGCTAGCGTCCGATGCTCAGCGTATGCACGCACGCACGAGCGCTAAGCGCGCTTTGGGATTCAGGGCACGCAGCGGCCGTATACGCTTCCGAGAAAGCGGTCGCGTCTTCAGCCGTGCCCAGATTTTTTGGTAGAGTCGTATTATGGGAAGTCGAGAGCTCATTACATAGGTAAGGGCGAGGAGTGCTCACGCATCTGTCGGCGAGAGGATTAAACTTGTACTTTTTTTTTCCTCATTTCTTTCTACTTTTCTCGCCCTTCTTCTTGTTTAGACTAGAGGACGTGAGAATGTGCACTCTTGGTGTGTTTCTTTCTTTACCTTCAAGTACACCAAGTAGTGCTTCTATTTGGAGCAAGGCTGAAAACATTGAATGTCATGAGAAAAAAAAAGAACTAGATTGATTTTTTGTGCATTTCACTTTAGTTCTCTTAAGCTGCCATTTAACAGGTGGTTTTCTTTTCTAAGTGAGAAAGGTATTGTAAAACTAAACAAATAAAAAGGTTTACGTTGAAATGCCTCTCTTATATAATGAGAGCTAAATCATCTAAGTTCTATTTGCTATCTGCGGTGGAAGTGCGTGAGCAAATATGATTCGACTGATCGTATCTTCATGGAACAAGCGACTGAAAAAAAGGCGTTAAAGTTCACGGCGGAACTTCAACTTTGTTGTGACGGTTCAGGCGGGGCCGCTTAAAACGGGGAGAGCGACATCACGTTTCGGAGCGCTTTTGTTTGCGCTTTCATAAAAGCCGTGCGTGTCGTGTCGTACTCGATGCCGCAAATGCAGACTGGCGTAAAACCAAGCATCAGCGCTTAGTTAAGCCCGGTGGCCAGGGTCTGCGGAACAAGGCTCGGTGCAGCCCGGCCGAGCTGCTTTGGTTTTGCACACTGTGCTTGTGGGCCTAGGTTTCACAGATTTGAAGCACACGAGTGGCGTTGGTACACGCGGTTGTACGGGATGTCAAAATTTGTTCTAGGGTGACACGTGACGAGTTATAGCAATGAAACTCACTTCACTCGGCTCAGCAAGTCTGAGCGAGAACTAAAGCTACCTAATCACAGGTGATATCTGCTCACATTCAGTTTACACACACGGGAATATTATATTAATGGTTCGAATTTTACGTCCCAAAACCGCAATATACTTGTGAGAAATGCCGTGGAGCACCCCAGAAAGTATCGGCCATCTTGTGTTTATAAACGTGTGCCTAAATCTAGGCAAGCGAGCCTTAAGAATTCGGCTTTTACCGAAATTCGGTCGCCGCCATTGGGATTCGGTCCCACGATCTTCGGGCTGACAGTAAAACACCATAACGACTTGAACACGATGGCGGGCACACCCATGATAAAGCAGCAGTTGCAACTGCACTTAACCACTGGGTGAGTGGATACGAGTATTAGGTTTAAAACAGAAAAACGAATGCGACAGAACGAGTGACATATATAACGAAGCAAGAGGACAGTGCATCGTCGCAATCACTTCGATGTATCTTACACATTGAAAGACACATTGAAGCCAGTAACAAAAGCAGCCCGAAAAACACTCTCGACGAACATGCGAGTGCGTGTCAATGAAATCGCACCTTGTAGACGTCGAGCTCTCCGCAGAACTGGTCGAACTGCGTGTACAGGGCGTTGAGCATGTTGATGACCATCATGGGGGTGGCCGTCGAGCAGATGGCCGTGAAACCCACGATGTCCGAGAAGAGCAGCGTCACTTGGTCATGCTGCTGCGCCTCCACCGATTCTCCTGCGCAGGAACACAAGAGTGTGATGCCACGCGTAACTGTGTTTCGTGGGAATAACTTTTTTAAAATAAATGTGCTCAAGGAGAGGTCGGGGCCGAAGTATGAAAGTGGCTTGTGTCAGTGAAGCTTTCACATATAATTGCATTCTGTGCTGTGGGTATCATGCTTTAAACTACTATAGCAATCATGCGCGGGAAATGTTTCCGAACTCTCTATGCACCCACTACGTGGTCATTAGAGAATACACGCAGTAATGTGTGTGCCCTTTGTAATTAGCGGCTGGCTTTGAATCACGTAGTTGTTATGGCAAGCACATGTTCTGACCGACTGAGATAGTGGCCGAAGGATGTTCCTTTCTCCCTCTCCTCTTATTTCTATCTCTTTCCTTCCTATCATTCCCCCTTTTCCGCACCTCATGTTTAGCGTATCCAGCCTATCCAAGCTTGGTTGAACTTCCTGCTTTTACTTTACTAATTTTTCTCTCTCTCTCTCTTTCACATGTTTTTACACCCAGTTTCTCGTGCCACGCGATAATACAGCGATATTACGCATTTTCATCGCGAATGGTGTGTACAAAACGTGTGTGTTTGTAAAGCACGAACTTCGATTTCTCTGTATTTCTAGGCAGGGGTTGTTATTTTCACAGTATTTACAAACAGAGGCGCAGCTGTGTGGAAGAAAACCTGCTTGTCCTGCAAAACACGCGGGTTCAATCCTCACTGGGAGCCGGAAAAGTTTATTAAGTTTATTGTTTATTTCATTTGCATCTTTCTTAATTTTCGGGTCACGGAGAAGATGACGATCTCTCGCTGAGAACCAACGACGCCGACGTAGGAATTTCTGCGAAACGAGCGAAACATATGACCAAAAATTTCCATCAATAACCAACAGGGCGAACAATAATCGCCTAGGTGAATAAGCATAATTCTGATATTCCCGATTCTCCCATGAACTGTACCAGTGCGTGCGCGGCAATATATTGAAAAGCCTCAACCGACAAAGTGCCCAAGATCTTTTTTTTTCCCTCTAAGTATGAATATGTAAGCGGGTGTAGCCGTATACAAAAAGGAAATGCGCCGATTTTGTACCTCTGCTGCTTGGTTTATGTACAAGAAAAAAAAATTGCGTTAGACATATTGTGACGCGGTTGTTAGAGGTTGTTAGAGGATATTAGACGGAAGTAACGCGAATATTGTCGCAGGCATGCATGGAATTGATGCGGTCAGAAAAAAAAATGGTCGGCAAGCTCTTGCAAGCTCCGTTTTCACGGACAGATGTTGCTTGCGGCTTGTGAAAATACTTCCTCGTTGAGCACGTTATAGTTTCTCCTGATCTTGTCGCGTTTACTTTTAGTAGTTATTTTACCAGTGGTCGCTTAAGGCATTCGCTTCGTTTCTCTTTCTTCTAAGTCTTCGTTTTTTTACATCGTTATAGGTGACTATATGGGTCAAGAATTGCGTTATGACGGTCATTAGAGAGGCTGCCATCGTTGTCGCGAGAAAACACTTAGCGGGCCACGGGATGCAGCTGCCGTCAGCCCTCAAATAAAGACTCACGCAACCTAGTCGTTTCCGCGCTGCTGCAGCTTGCATGCTGCGGAAAGGTTGAGATTTATAGCACTTCGACTACTATAATTACTTGGAGCTGGCCGACTTAGCGTGATGTCACAACCTTCCATTAGAGTTTCACAAGGTTGCACCAATAAAACGTGAATGAAACAGTCGTGTTGCGGCGTTACGTGCTTTTTTGTTGTTTTTTAACATTAGCCTTATTCTCTGGAACTACATGTCAGGACGTCAATACCGAAAAAAAAGAGAAAAATAGTGACGACAGACTTCAATAAGTGATGGCTGAGTTGCATAAAAAGAAAAGAGAGCAGAGAGAAAGCAAATGGGCAGGGAGATTAACCGGACGCAATTCCTGTTTACCACCTTTCATCGGGAGAAGTGACGAAGGGGTTGAAAAGGAGACGGAAGAAAATAGAGACAGACAAATTTACACTCACGCTTGGGGGAGCTATACAAAAAAGGCAAGGACGTTGAGAGGGGCTAAGCACGCATAGCTACCCTGCGACGGGAAAGGATAAGCTTGAAGTGGTAGATCAGAACCCTGAAAAACGTTAGAATTATGTCCATCCCAGCTTCCTCTCTAATATACACATGCTTAAGAGTCCGCCTTACAGTCTGCTTCAGGCGTTCCTATAGTAGGCTAGTGAACCTCAAGAAGCACCGCAGTACCTTTCATCGTAGCCTCGCACTTAGCAGAGAAACGAGGCTAAAGTCCCATAAGCATCCGTTCTCGAAAATCCCTGACATGTTTTGTAAAACAGTTTAGTTTTGTAGCTCTAACCTGGTTTCTATGTGACGACATTGTACTTCATCGCAGTCGCATGAGAAAATTTGCTGCATTTATAAAAGCCATTCTTTCTCTAACTGAACTGGCTGGATGTGCAATTTGTGACACTTGTGACATGAAAGCAAAGAAAGAAAGAAAAACAGGAGAAATTCTGGGTAATTCTCAGGCTTAAAGTGATGACAAGTCGTGGAATGGGAAATGTTTCTGAAACCGAACATGCAAAAAGGAAACATGTTTTTCAGTGTTTCTTCTTTGATCTTTACAAGTTGCATGACTGCGCAGATTACATACCTCAAAATAGGGGTCACTATAGAATTTGCTAAGGTCGTACGGAGAGCACGTTGGTTGTGAGATGCAGCTGCCATAAATAACTGTTCGAGAAAAAAAAGTCCTCTCATGAAAACAACCGTAGCATAAGCTCGCACATACAGAGGAATTCTAATGTACACCTATCCACACTTGAAAAGGGCCCACAACATAAATCCCACACTGCATGGCTGCTCCTGTACATAGTGTGTTGCACGGTCGTCACCACTCTCACACGTGACGGCTAAATGTGCAGCAAGACCGTTAGAGAGAAACTCGCTTATGTTACGCATTTACTTAAGATAAACCGTTGAAACATACTTTTCACCCGTACAAGGCTGCAGGTCCAAAAAGGCCTACTGGACCAGTGCGTAGCCAGTATCCCTGCTGTCTTGGAATAGAGACCCACTTACTTGCTCACTCCCATTTTGCACCTTCCCCCGAATATTCGATAGTCTTTTTCACCACCAGTGATATTCCACTGCACGACAATGTCTCTTTTCTTGCGGCACAGAATAAACTCGAAAGCATTTGTTCGGTTGCTTGTTAAAAGACCATTGTTAACAAGGCTGCCGTTCTTGATACCGAAAAGTCATTGCATTGTTTTTTTTTCGAGTGTGATCAGCATCCTCGTTTTTTATTCATTGATCCATCGCGACCAGACGGGCATCCGTTGCAACCGTGATCTATTTCAGAAAGACTATGCCCTAGGCCTGATGTCACGTTGTCACAGAACGAGCACTCAAAAAGAGCGCGCCGCCAACTCCTCGCGATGAAACGCCGGAGTGACGCCGCGAGGTCAACAATAAAAAAAAAGGAAAACAAACATCCAGACTCCCCGGGCGCGACTCCCTCCCTCGGAAGCGTAGGTTCGCCGACGAACCTCCTCACCCCACAACGGCGGCCGAGCAAGCACTCGAACTTTCTAGATGCCGACGAACCTCCTCACCCCAGGATTCGCTCGCAGGATTTCAAGCTGGACGGTTGTGCCCTCGAGATCTCTGGCATCAGCGTAGCTCCCGCCTACTGGTTCGCCCTCCGCGGTCTCCTGACGCCGTGCAGCTATCGCATTGTGGCGCCCCGCCCTTGGACTGCTTCGACCGGATCCCCACTTTCCTATCTCCTTTTTCCGTCGCTTGCCTGTCTTCTTCTCCGTCTATTTTCCTTGTATTCTTTTTATCCCTCCTTCCCCCCACCCCTACAAGGCACTGCGCCGTGTCGTCTGAAGGCAGACAGAAATTAGGTGGTTTTTTCCTCTTCATTCTAACCACTACCACCACTACCACCACCCCACAACGGCGGCCGAGCAAGCACTCGAACTTTCTAGATAGAAAGGGGCGTGGTTGAAGCCGGGTTGAGTCATCTGTCGCGGCCAGCATTCGAACCGTCTCGCCCTCTCCCCAGCCTTCGCTGCGTATCGCGCCGACGAAATGACGAGAACTTTCTGGAATCTCGCGCGGAGGGTATTTAATCGAGCAGCCGAGGTGAGAGATCAGGAGAAGACGGAAGTTAGCGCCAGAGCGCATAGGGATTCCGCCGTGTAGTCGGCGAAGGTATTGTCCGTGGAGACAAAGCAGGAGAAGAAGATGATTTCCACCTGAGGGGTGACGACTCGAGCTACAGGCAAGAGTGTGTGTTTACCGCTATCGAGCGAAGACGCGTGGCAACAGCTGCGTGTGTGAAGCCGACGTGTTTCCGGCGAAGAAGTTTGAAACTTGGAGAGTGGCCGATTGAAGACGCGAGGTTTCCTGGAAGAGAAACTTCGGGGGCCAATTGAAGACGCGAGGTTTCCTGGAAGAGAAACTTCGAGGGCAGCGGAACGACAACAACGCTGTACTTTGAGTGAGTGATTCTCGGAAGAGTATCATCCAGACTTTTGTTCCAAGAACTTTGGACGGACTGAATAGGTTTCCTATCTCTTTAGTCTTTAAGTGTCTTGGTTGTTCAATGCATGCGACTGCATTGTAGTGCGTATTGTTGTCTGTGTCCGTTGTTTCGAGTGTGGCTGATTGTACAGTGTAGTACGTTGTTTGATTGGTGACATATTGTATGCAACTATTGTGGAGTGTGCATTCTTGTGTATTGTTTTCGATCTGCCATTTTTGAGAATATAATTTTTGTTTTGTTTATCAACTCTCAGCTCTGACTTGTTCTTTGGGCCACAGCCGGCGTCCGCTGGCGCGCCAAAAAGGACCACTTCTAAATTGTCCACGCTTTCGTGGTGCGGTTCGGGGGGCCGATACTTCGGCCCTTGGAATTAGCCCGGCGATCGCCTCCCTAACTAACGGGACCTGTGTGACACACGTAAATCTGAACTTACCCAGCCACAGTTTTCGCGCCACCCTTGGCGGAAAGATGAGGTGTAGAAGGTCGACGTTCTTCTGTCGCTCTTCCTCGACCGCCAGGTTCGCCTCCTGGATGGAGGCGCGTATCTTGTCCATTCGCCGCTTGAGGCCGTCCTGGGCGCGGCTCTGCTCCTCCACGAGCAGGATGTCGCGCGTGGCGTCGTGCACCGGCACGTCCGAAATGTAGAGGCCGCGGCGCAGCATGGCCGACAGGCCACCGTCCACCACGGGTGAGCCCAGGAACAGCAGTGCGCGGGACTCCGGACAGTGGACCATCTGGCCTTTGATTTCCATGCCCTGAAAACGAGAGGTGGTCAGACAGAGATGCCGTTTGGTCAAGATTATGACTGAAAAACCTAGAACAAAGCAGCAAGTTTTGTACTATTTTGGCATCAACACACTGAATTGCGATGGGAAATTATGACGTCTCGACGGAGATATTCAGAACTGAAATTCCTTCATCGAGAATATTTCATCAAAAAAATTTGCATCCCAGAGACAAAGCCTTGTTGTATCACCCCGCGTACTAAGCGTTGTTTTAACATCAGAATACCACACCAGACCAGATCAAATGTCCACACTTATTCATATATTATGTCTTTCATAAGTGAATAGTGTCACTCTTCGTGTTAGCATGTCTGCGGTGTAAATGAAGATGAGTGTTGCTCAACACTGCAACCCTTTTGCTGCATCGCCTTGGAGCAAAACCACGTATACTCATTAAATAAAGAACAGTGGGAAGGTCGCTCGCTCGCTCACTCACTCACTCACTCACTCACTCACTCACTTCCAAGAATTTGAGTAAGAAACCTGTACATTGGTGCACAAGCCTTAACGCCACATTTCAAATATACAAGCTGTATAATGGGCGAACAGATAGTGTATGTACATTAAAATCACAAGCAAAAACAAGTGGCATAAAAGTAACAAACGGGGAATGTCCGTGATGCCCATGTTCAATTAGTAGATTGCCCTGTCAATATGTTAAGTCACAAGAAGATGCATAAACATGCAGCGACATGTTGCGAAACATATCAAGTCAAGCGAGCTTCATGCGCATTCTATCATGCTATCAGCGCGACAATATGGATGACAGATGAGGACGCTCTAGTCGACTGCCAGAGGTACATAACTTTGTATTGCGTCTGACGATACGCCCACGCATCGATTTAGTGGATATAGAGCACGGCTTGAATAGCAATCGTTCTATCTCCCATTTCCATTTTCATAGTATTACTAACGACAATCACCGCAAAAGAAGAAAAAAATAGTAATTGGGTGCTATGAACTTTCAATCAGCGGAATTATTTGAATACATTTACACTAATTTTATATTAGCGTTGATTGATAAGCTAGTCTACGTTTTTCGAAAACAAAATCTTCAACAAGATCTCTATACAGCAGCGTGAAACCACTATATCACATAAACGGCAATCTAGTGCTACCACTTCCTTCCAGCGTTTCCAGTGGTGGTATGCTGTAACTAAGTATTAAAATACATCAACACAGAGGGACCCATGGGGCACTAAAGACCCCAAACAAGCGCTTTTGATGCTGAAAAAATCTAGGACAATTTCATGCGCCGCTGAAGCAGATTTACGAACGCCAGAGCTTGTATTCATTGATATTTTGTTAGGCTCAAAGTTTTTTGATCAGTGAAAATGCCGTTCTCTCATGTCACACAAATCGGCGAAGGTAGCTGGCTATTGGATAATAGAATTTCCGAACTAAAAGCTTGAATAGAACCTCGGGGCCAATACTCTTAAGCAGAACTCTTGCCAGAGTTTGCCGCAAGCAGTAAACTCTAGCAAACCCTAACGTGTACTTGTAACTAGTAAAGGTATATCCGCAGTAATGAGAAGCATCCCAAATGGGAAGTTTCGTGAATTCGACCAAGTCACATTGGGTTACCGTCAACAATACCCATGTTACACAGGCAAAGCAAGCGCGGTTTCGACCAACCACGGTTGACCGCATTGAACCACGGTTAGCGCCATCCACGGTTCGCCGATGTTACACAGCGCGAAAGCATCATCGGTGAAGGTGACTAACGCCATCTCGCTTAGAACAATGAACAGAGCCACTTCCTTGCGTATATATGCTCCGAATACATTCAGCAACCAGGCAAAAATGTCATATATGCCCCCTAGTATATTTATGTACTTTCTTGTACTTATTGTTCAGATTGTCTATCTTCTTCCGGACTTGCTTTGGCGTGAATTGCTCTGCGTCAGACGGAAGGTCGGCGTTCAACTCGGCTGTAATTGCCGCGTACACGTTTGCATTGCGTGACATGCTCCGCATACCCCTCCAATCGTTCTCCCACATCCTTATCAGGCTTTACGCGTGGTTCGTGCCGTCCAGCTCGTCCATTTTTCACGCGCGCTCGCCGGCATGCATTCATCGGTGGTGAGTGACGCCATATTCTCTATTATCTGCCTAACCGAGGCTGCAGAGGTTGGTTTATTAAAACCACGGTTAGCGGCATAACCGCGGTTTCGTGTGCCGTGTAACATCAGCGAACCGCGGTTGACGTAACCGCAGTTAGCGTAACCGTGGTTTAGGCTGCCTGTGTAACAAGGGGTGAATCCACTCGCTCACCTTGTATCTTTCGTGTTTGATGGCGTCATCGCGCACCTGCAGCAGGAACGGCAGGTTGATGTTGGCCACCACGTGATCGAAGCGCATCTCTACCTGGGGCTGGACGAACGTGAACAGTGCTGGCAGCGTGCTGGCTCGGCTGCGGCCGCCGAAGATACGCGCCAGCCCCATGCCGAGCTGCGTCAGCTTCAGCTGCCGATCGCACATGAAGTGGAAAGGGAACGCACGACAGAAGGTCGCCACCGACACGGCCAGGTCCTCCGGGTTTGCGCTGGACACGGGCGCTGCCGCCACGCCTCCGGCCGGCGCAGAAAGCGTCAGCCCTGGGCTCCCTTCGGGCTGGAGGACGAGCGTAGCCAGCTGCGCCTTGGAGCCGGCGACGCTGACGCGCACGCTGAGATTGAAGAGCTGCGAGGCGAGCCGGCGCAGCGTGCCCGCCAGCAGCCTGAGCAGCGGCTCGCCTCTGGACGCACACTGGAGCACGAGTCGGCCGTGCTCCTCGCGCACTCCGCTGAGGCGGCCTCCCCGCAGGGGCAGGTGTGCATGCTCGAGGACCACGTGTAGCGACTCGAGGTTGACGAGGAAGTCGGCCAACGAGCCGCCCAGGAAGCGCAGCGCGTTGCCGTGCCAGTCCAGGGTGGAGGAAGCGTGCGCCTCGCCGGCGCTCTCAAGGACGGCGTCCAGGGCCAGCCCTAAGACCAAGCATGTCAGTCAGCTATAGAAGAATTGATCGTGAAATACGTCGCGCAAGGTTTTTCGTGTCTGTAGTTTGGTAGCCTGCAGAAGAGTCCTCAATCAGCGGAGGTGAAGATTCACCACAGCGCTACCCCCTGCCCCCATTAGGTCCCAGCATGCGGCAGACTGGTTATGCGTCAACTGCGGAAAACTTCATCGCATGCCATCATTCTTGAAACGAAATGACACTACTCCGTTTCCTTGTCTTGTCTTTGAACGGACGCGTCCGCGTGTTCGAAAAAAATGTTCTTACATCAAAAACGAAGTGGACATTCTGTCAAATGCGCTGAAAGTGCCGTCCCCTTTTGCAGAGTGCGAGCGGCCTGCTCTGCTCTGCCAGGAAATGCCTTACGGTGGCTGCTGATTCGAATGCTGTGTGCATGTGGGCATGCGTAGCTTAACAAATACGAAGAGTTTTTCATGATAGCCGGCAATAAGAATCACCTGCAATAGGCCAAACGTGCACTATATTTAGCGTCGCTAGCAGTCTCGCTTCACCACGATGCCGAAGACTGACTCGAACGGACTGGTAACGTAAGCCTACAAAAAAATGGTGCGCGCCTACTAAGTGTTTCACGCGTCATTAATTTTACACCGTCATTCGAAGAACTGGCGTTTGGCATTCGTAAACTTTTATCATCAACAAAGTGAACTAACGCGTTGCGTATTTGTTCGCTGTTTCTGAAACCTTTGCAAACATATGTATACTTCTTGTCATTCGTGCTGACGAGACAAATGAAATGTGTTATCAATGGACGTGCTTTTTTCCACGCGCAGCTAGACAGTGCCTCAGATGAGGTGCACATTTGGCAAAATAAAAGAAGCTATGTACCCAGGCATGGTCTTTTATTAGGCGGCGCATGCTCCAGTACACAATATCACGCACTCGGCAATTACCACAATTTGTCACCTCTTAGGGTGTATTCGACGCTGATGGCTCTACACAGCGGTGGATGACAGTGTACAGTCTTCAGCAAGCCCGGTACGAACGCTCCGACCTGGACTAGTTTGACTGATTCCAGTCACGAAGCGCTGGGCGCTGTTGCTCAGATTGTACCTTGGTGTGCTAGGATAGTATGTAGACATCAAGGTTCTTGGAGGCAGGTATAAGTAACAGCAACAGAACCCATAGCTGTGCGGTGCTAGCGTCAATCAAACTGTTTCTGAACACGTGGCAGAGCGTTTACGTCAGGTTTGCTGACGACTGTGCATCTAGTCTCTCTTTCTGGGCTGAAGTAAAGCAGTGAGAAGGACACGAAGAGGACAATAGGTTGAGAATAATTTACATTAAATTGAAGCTTTGCTTTTACGTGTACTGATTGTATTGAAGCCTTCTCTAGCACCCCGAAGTTGGTGTGATCCATCTTTCAATTTAGTTCAACCTATGTAAACGGGAAATATACGGGATTTCTTTAACTTCTAAAACGATACTAAAAAGTGAGGCATGACGTACTTTCCGAAACCCCCTTTGTGGTTTGAAGCACGAAATGTGACACGTTAACACGCAACTAGCCTAAAAGTCACGATAGCACACAAGACGATACACAGCACAGAGGAAATTTAACAGGACTACCATCATCAACAAGAAGCTCGACAAAACTGGTGTGCATGCCGTCACTTTTAATTTGTGTATTTGTGCATGGGAAAATTCTCAGCTCAGTAATGAGCACCGCCCTCTACTTGTATTGTAGGCCTCAACACTCGCATCTGCTCATATGCCACAGCGCGTGACCTGTAAGGAGGCAATACTTGAAACTAACGCAGTTTTGTAACTATGACGTCTGGCCGTAAATGAGCGTACGTTGAAGGCAGAATCATAGTTTTTTTTCCTACAAGATTATCTCTATACTTTCAAAAGCTTTTTCAAGTTTTATTGCCTTAAGTACACTAACTCATGTCGTACCTGAGGGGCTAAATGTGTTCTAATCATGGAGAAGGCGTTATTCCGGAAAATCGAGCGGTCTGTAATCTAGTATTTCTTCGTACTTTTAGGTGTGCAAGAGGGCAGCTACAGATTGGATTATAAAGTTAGTTGATTAGTAATGGCCGACAGGGTCCGAAATTACGCTCACTAAGCAATAGAAAACAAGCCTTACTGCTGAGTTTCTTCGAGCAAGTGAAAGAGCTTGCCGAGATTATCACCTGTAATTGTGGCCACCTCTTGCGCCAGTCGGAGCAGGAAGTGAATCTGGGCGTCGCCATCTTCGACCGCAGTCACGCTGTCATCGTCTCGCAGCTCATCGTGCAGTAGCGACGCCTCGCGGGCGTTGAGCCCGTCGTCCATTGCCCGCCTGCGTACAGACAAGTTGGTCACGTGCAATCGTCGCGGGCTTCCTCAATGAAGGACGCGAGCTATTGCTGTTTACGACTTCCTTCGCTAACCATCGATAATCAAGCTCACCGTGTATATTTAACTGTGCCTATAGTTATTCGCGTTATACGTTTTGATCACTTCGGGGGCCTGGCCTGTCGTCTCATGTCGTCGATTGACATCACCCTCAACAAACTCGGTCAAAAGAGGGCGCTTAAGGTCGTCCGGACAAAATAGGTTAAGAGATGCCGCTGCATCACAAGTGGAGGTATCGTTTCCCGCTATGGCCACCGAGCATTCTGTACATTAGAAAGAGCGATATTATCGCTGTTCTTTTGAATATGTTGTTGAAAAGCTACAGTCATATGCATACAGTCTATCACTAAATTCGTTGTCAACTCCCCACCTCCAACGTCACTCTATATGAACGCTGCCGGTATACATTACCAACTGTTGGCCTATAGTATCCTGCTCTTTCAAATCATCCTGCTCATGTGCAGTGCAATCTCAGTGCACGTTAAAGATGATCAAATGACAGAAGATACCGGGGCCCGCTACTACGATGTCCTTCATAATCAAATTATGGTTATGGGGCGGTAAACCCCAGATAATATTGCGATAGCAATTACGTAGATAGTCTCAACAGGTTTTTGCCGTCGCCATCAAGTCCCGTGTAAAGTCCTAATTGATAAAATTCACCAGGGCATCTCAAGCAGAGATCAGACTAATCGGCTTACCTGCCTCACGTGGTATGCACATGTCATAAGATCCTCCCACCTGGCAGACCGGCCATCGCGTGCTCAAACAGTGAGGAAACACTCCACCCGTCTATAACGAACTTAAAGAGAGGTGAGTGGTGGGACTTGAACAGCAACTGTTATTTTGCGGGTGTTTCACCATCACTTACATGCGCATTATCTCGCCAGCCATCAGCGGGCAGCTCGTCTGCCCCTCTACGTGATGCGCTCAAAACGTGAAGAGACTGTACGAAAAGTGACTTTGGAGCGGCTGCACTCTCAAACGCCAGCATTTTGTAGAGTTGCGTGATATCGTATCCAAAAGAGTCAGCTGCCAGCCTCACTTCGTCTAACATAACGATTTGCTGCTATCGCATTCATTGCTTCACCCTCGTAGAGACACAGTCTTTTTTCTACTTTTATTAGTATAATGTTCCCAATCATTCGTGTTATTGAAAATGATCTTGAAGCTCTAGCGAAGCTGCACCTAGCTTAGTGAAGTCTTGGTAACTCTTTTGCCTTAGGCTATAGTGAGACTAGCGAAATAAAAAGTTGGCAACACTTTTTGTACTTTTATCACAACACTATGTGCTTTCAATGTACTTCATGCACTGATCTGAAATCTCTATCTTGCATTCCCCAACCTACGGTCCTAATACGAGCTTATATTCGATCTGTTAAAGAACTACGAACAGCAGTAAAATTCGCCCTCAAAGGCGGTGGCACTTCCTTGTCTGTGTATTTTTCTGAACTTACAAAAGATAGGAAAATAAAATATGGCCGGAAGACTTCCTACTTCCGATTGAGTACTTTCGTGGTAGTTTCGAAGCAACGTTAACGAAAGTGTAGATTCTTGGAGCTTACGAGAACAATGCCAGCTAGGCTTCCATTTGTTGCGACAGCTGCCAAAACATTTAGGCGCTGCGATTTGTGCTGAATGTTTTGAGTTCTGTGGTCGTGCCATTTATTTCATATAAACAACAATATTCGTGACAAAGAGAGGAAAAAAGGACGAAGCGGTCGGCGCGCAAGTTATTTCGCTCCTTATTATAACGAAGCTTTTTCTATCGCGTGCCTCCATATGCGCAATCAAATCAGTTTCACGCGTGCTCTGACTTAAACCGGATGCAAAACTCGATTTCCGGCCGGCAGCTGCCAAAAGAGAACGCGCGAAGCAGCAATTTCTCAAATGAAGCTTACTTGGCACTCTATTCTTTATTAATTTTTGTTGGCATGTGACGAGAAATGCGGTTATGTGGACAGAGACGGCGAATCTTCCGCCGCAATGCATTCACCCGAGAAGTTAGTTGGCTGACGTACGAGGCAGCTCCGTTTCTTTTTATCTAGTTTTTTTTTTCCTTTTCAGAAGGGAGACATGAGACGTGCAATAACGTCAATGTCACCGTCGTTGTCGCGTTTTCTTCTCATTGCTGTTGTTTTAATCGTTTATTCTTTGTTGTTGTTGTCTTTTTAGGAAGCGTTCACTCATTCCAAAGAGAAAGCAACATATTCGTTATTTAATTATTTACCTTTTTATTTATTTCACTAATTATTTATTATAGTTACTTAATTGATATGTTAGGTTGAACGTCCCAAAAGCACCACATGATTATGACAGACGCCGTAGTGGAGGGCTCCGCAAATTTCAAACCACCTGTGGTTATTTAACGCGCAACCAATTCTGAGCACACGGGCCTACAACATTTCCGCCTCCGTCGGAAATGCAGCCGCCGCACGGAAAGTAACTGTCCTGCCTTTTCATCAAAGAGTAAGCCGCACGAATACTTTAAATCTCTCCTCCGTAAATATTATTCCTAAAGGAATTAATCATATGCAGCTATGACGTATACTTGAGCGTCAAAGCACGAATTGTTAGATGCCTTGCGTTAACAGCATTTAAAGTTTAAGGGAGCACGTGTCCCTCTTTTCTTCTTTCTTTCTTTCTTTCTTTGTTTCTTTCTTTCTTTCTTTCTTTTTCTCTTTCTTTCTTTCTTTTTTTCTTTCTTTTTTTCTTTCTTTCTTTCTTCTATATACTCAGTATACAGAACGCTCTCAGCAGGCTAACCACCCTATTTCTTCGCGCACATTTTGCGCTACAGATGCACTACCAAACATCGCAAAGTCGACGCTAACGTGAAAAACGCGTACTTTTCCATCCTCCAGAATGTGCAGAGAATAATGAAACAGCGAACTCGTTAATAACAAGTAGTAGGGACAAGGCGACGTACAATTATGAGCTTAGGAGCACAGTGAGAACATTTGAAAGGCAACGCGGACTCACGAAGAAAACAGACCCCACTCCACTTCGCCTAGTTTGTGGTGCAACAAACTTCATGCGTAATGCACGCATAATGCGGATTTTACGCCCAAACATCCCAAGTTTTCTTTCTACAAAAACGACATCTTGTGAATTTGAGCTTTTTTAGTCGTGGGTTCTTCATAAGGAAAGGTATGTTATCTTTAACATTCAAGAACAATATATTTCTCATGCTCTCACGTTTTCTGCGTTTACGATAATTAGAGGCAAGACAAAATGCTTCAATGCTTTCTTTGGAATAGCCCAGGTGCTCTTATGTTTAGAGAAGTGTAACGAGCTTTTTTGAGACAATGGTGGAGCATTTTAGTTTGCCTTGGTAACATTACACGTGCGAAATATACTTGTGAGAAGCTTGTGTCGTTTCCTACCTGAACCTTTTGCATCCTGAAAAGAAAACCTTTATAACGGGACAGATGAGGCGCCTGAATATAGTGAATTTTGAAAAAAGTGACATCATTTAAATAATCACAGTTTTACCGCATGGGTGGCAGCTAACAATGCTGGCAGCTCACTCTTTTTTATCTGATCTCGCGTAACTCTGCAAAACGTTTGTGAAAGGGCATACGGCCGCTCCAGGAAAGGAAGCACTTTTCGCAGTCTCCTCGCATGGACAGCACATCACGTAGAATATATATATATATATATATATATATATATATATATATATATATATATATATATATATATATATATATATATATATATATATATATATATATACCAAAAACAAAAGTGATGCTGGGTCCGGGAGAGATTATTCGTATAGGAGAGAAGACGCACGTACGAAGTTATTTTATTGACGTTTCGGCCGTGGGTCCGGCCTTCATCAGAATGGTTTCTGATGAAGGCCGGACCCACGGCCGAAACGTCAATAAAATAACTTCGTACGTGCGTCTTCTCTCCTATACGAATATATATATATTGACGCGTGTGTACTGGTGGACCAAAACAACAATAAGGGGATTTGGCGGACACCAGGTAGTGGAGCTCTGGCTGATTGTAGATAAAGAAGGCGATCTTGCTGTTCGGCTGCTGAGAGTCGCTGTGTGAACGTTTATACGTTTATCTGCCTTTGTTTCGCGCTGCACCGCGACACTGGTGGAGGTGCTGGGACGCAACCCTACCTCATGCTCCATACTCCCACTGGGAGCCGTTCATCGAGCTCGGACGCATTGTCACCCATTGCAACTCCCGTGCACCGGTTCAGTCGGCGGCTGATAGGCCTCGCTCCAGAGTTCACGCCTTCCACGGAACCTCGCAAGTGCCGATTACCTCTACAAATGGCCAACTCCAGTCCGCAACCGGCGCCCCAAGGCCCCCCGCCAACACAGCCTTCACAGGTAACCATCTTTCAACCACTGGTTCCCTATCACTTTAGTGGCGGCGCCCATGAAGACGTGGACGACTGGCTTGAGCACTACGAGCGTGTCGCCAAGATTAATCTGTGGCCTGAACAAGAAAAGCTCTCACGCGCCTACTTCTACCTTGACGGCGGTGCGAAAATATGGTATGAGAACAGAGAATTCAGTCTGTTAACTTGGGGCGACTTGCCTAAGAACGAGCGAAAGAGGCTTCTTGAGCTACTGGCCGAATTCAAAGACTGCTTTTCGACAACATCAAGAGTTGGCCGCACGCCTCTAACCAAGCATCGGATAATTACCGAGGACATGGCAAGACCAATTCACCAAAACCCCTATCGCGTGGCTGCAAAAGAACGCGAAGTGATACAAGAGCAAGTCGACAAAATGCTAGAAGATGACGTCATTCAGCCCTCAAAAAGCCCCTGGGCGTCACCTGTAGTCCTCGTTAAAAAAAAAGATGGCAGCCTGCGCTTCTGTGTAGATTACCGAAAACTCAATCAGGTGACAAAGAGAGATGTGTATCCACTTCCTCGTATAGATGACTCTCTCGACAGACTTCGACATGCTCGTTACTTTTCATCGATGGACTTAAGGAGTGGGTATTGGCAAATCGAGGTAGACCCAAGAGACCGCGAGAAGACTGCTTTTGTGACACCAGATGGCTTATATGAATTTAAAGTCTTGCCCTTTGGTTTATGTTCAGCGCCTGCTACCTTTCAAAGACTTATGGATACCGTACTTTCTGGGTTGAAGTGGAAAACCTGCTTGGTCTACCTTGATGATGTCGTAGTTTTCGCCGCAACATTTGACCAGCATCTTAAAAGACTTGAGGCAGTTTTACAAGCCATACGGTCTGCGGGCTTGACGTTGAAGCCTGAAAAATGCCACTTTTGCTATGAAGAGCTGCAATTTCTTGGCCACGTTGTCAGTCACGCAGGCGTTCGTCCTGATCCTGAAAAGATCGCAGCTGTTGCACAGTTCCCAGTGCCGACTGATAAGAAGGCTGTCCGACGATTCCTCGGACTATGTGCGTATTATAGGCGATTCATCGCGGACTTCGCACGCATCGCATCACCGTTGACCCGCCTCACGAGAGAAGACGTTGTTTTCCAATGGAGCAACGAAGAGGAAGCTGCTTTTAAGAATCTCCGCCAGCGACTACAGACGCCTCCAGTGCTTGCCCACTTTGATGAGAAAGCCCCAACGATGCTACACACGGATGCTAGCAATATTGGTTTAGGAGCTGTGCTTGTGCAGCTGCAAGAGGGCACAGAAAGAGTAATCGCCTATGCAAGCCGAACACTAACACGCGCTGAGACTAATTACTCCACGACTGAGAAGGAATGCCTCGCCGTGGTATGGGCGATCACGAAATTTCGCCCGTATTTATACGGCCGCCCTTTCAAAGTCATCAGCGACCACCACTCACTGTGTTGGTTGACAAATCTTAAAGATCCTACCGGGAGATTAGCGCGTTGGAGTCTCAGGCTGCAGGAGTACGACATGACTGTCGTACACAAGTCAGGAAAGCGCCACATGGACGCCGACTGTCTATCCCGCTCACCCATTGAATCGGCAACTCTATCCGATGAGGAGGAAACAGCATTTCTCGGTGTGCTTGACTCAACCGCTATTACACAGCAACAACGTGGCGACCCTGAGTTACTTGCCCTAATTAATTACCTGGAGGGGAGATCTCAGAAGGCACCAACTGTTTTCGTAAGAGCGCTGTCATCATTTTGCTTACGGAGCGGAGTACTATACAAAAGAAACTTCTCTTCGACAGGATCTGCGTATTTGCTCGTCATCCCAGCAGCCCTTCGCTCCGAAGTACTCGAAGCATGCCACAACGAGGTGACTTCAGGCCACTTAGGTTACACAAGAACGTTGGCCAGAGTACGGCAGCGCTACTTCTGGCCAAGACTGACCGTTGCCGTAAAACACCATGTTCGTACTTGCCTCGACTGCCAGCGACGGAAGTCACCACCGACTAAACCAGCTGGCCTCCTGCAGCCCGTGCAGGTCCCAAGAACACCATTCGACCAGATTGGCATGGATATTTTGGGCCCACTTCCTACTTCTACTGCTGGGAACCGCTGGGTTATTGTCGCGACTGATTACCTTACCCGTTATGCGGAAACAAAGGCTATCCAGAGAGGTACAGCAGCGGAGGTGGCAAAATTTTTCATCGAAAACGTTGTCCTGCGGCATGGTGCACCAAGTGTCGTAATCACAGACAGAGGAACCGCATTTACGGCAGCTCTTTTGGAACAAGTCCTCATGCTGAGTGGAACAACCCATCGCAAGACCACCGCCTACCACCCGCAAACGAACGGGCTTACAGAGCGTCTCAACAAAACAATTGAAGACATGCTTTCAATGTACGTAGACGTCGAACACAAAAACTGGGACGAAATCTTGCCATATATCACGTTTGCATACAACACTGCCAAGCAAGAAACAACCCAGATGACCCCGTTCAGCCTAATTCATGGAAGGGAAGTACGAACCATGTTAGATGCGATGCTAGCGTACGAATGCGACGACATCGAACCAGACGCCGAGATGTTTACACAACGAGCGGAAGAAGCAAGGCAACTAGCACGCCTGCGAATCCAGCAACAACAAGAGTACGACGCGAGCCGCTACAATTCTCGCCGCAGAACAGTCGTTTACCAGACCGGCGACAGAGTATGGGTTTGGACGCCCATACGGAAACAAGGACTCTCTGAAAAGCTCCTAAGGAGATACTTTGGCCCATATCTAGTACTGCGACGACTGAGTGATGTTACGTACGAGGTCGTCCCCGACAGTTCATATAGTACGAGGCTTCGCCAGCACCGTCCTGAACTAGTTCACGTTGTGCGCATGAAGCCTTATGAAAGGTAGTGACTGCGCAAGACACTTCTTAAAGAACATACAAAAAAAAACTGCACCACTGGTTTAGCATCGGGGCGATGCTCATTAAGAGGGGGGGCAAATGACGCGTGTGTACTGGTGGACCAAAACAACAATAAGGGGATTTGGCGGACACCAGGTAGTGGAGCTCTGGCTGATTGTAGATAAAGAAGGCGATCTTGCTGTTCGGCTGCTGAGAGTCGCTGTGTGAACGTTTATACGTTTATCTGCCTTTGTTTCGCGCTGCACCGCGACAATATATATATATATATATATATATATATATATATATATATATATATATATATATATATATATATATATATTATGAGATCTAACAGACAGGAATGCCAAGAAAAGTACAGAGAAAGTTATTAGACCAAATTGTAATGTAAATGTGAAGAAAGGACAGTGGGTGAAAAGATAACTTGATGTGGGCAGGAGCCAAACCTGCGACCTTCGAATAACGCGTTTTTTTGAATGTCGCAGGTTCGGTTCCTGCCCACGGCAAGTTATCTTTTCATTCATCCACTTTTCTTTCTTCACCTTCACATTACAAATTTTCTGTATGCTTTCCTTGGCATAATTGTCTGTTAGATCTCGTTATTCATGTGTGAAAACACGGAAAAACGAGCACTATATTTATATATATACGCTGTCCGCTGAGATAGAGCGCGCGCTAGTGATCGCCAACGCATCCTTAGAATAAGGGTTCACAGAGCTGCTCGAGCGATGCATCCTCCGCCCTGGCGTTTTTTCATGCTCCTTCAGACTACCGGTGGATTTCCTCACTGCTTGAGCAGCAACAGACGATAGGACTCGCACGGCAGTCGGGATGGTGTTATCGCATGCGCCCTCCGTGCGACGGAGATGGGCCAACTCGTTTCATCTCAGCAGCACTCGTTTCCCACACTCGCATGCTGTTCACCACCGATAGATCATACGATGCGTGGGGAACCTTATCAATTGGGAATTTGTGTGTAACTTGATGGCGACGGCAAAAACCCTTCGAGAGTGCCCATAGAATTGCTATCACAATAAAATATATACTCACACAAGTTCATCCCACAAAGCAGGATCTTTATCGGAGACCACTTGGCGGAGAGCCTTGACCACTGCTGACGGCTGCGAACGAGAAAGAAAAAAAAAGAAGATATCAGATAAAGTGTGATGCATAAAATATACATTTAGCGTAATGGTAAATCAGTAAGCTGTAAGATGCAGCCCCGCCGCGGTGGTCTAGTGACTAAGGTACCCGGCTGCTGACCCGCAGGTCGCGGGATCGAATCCCGGCTGCGGTGGCTGCATTTCCGATGGAGGCGGAAATGTAGGCCCGTGTGCTCAGATTTTGGTGCACGTTAAGGAACCCCAGGTGGTCGAAATTTCCGGAGCCCTCCACTACGGCGTCTCCCATAATCATATGGTGGTTTCGGGACGTTAAACCCCACATGTCTATCTAGCTGCAAGATGCAATAAATGGGGCATATCGCGAGGTTAGCAGCTCATATCCCTCTTGCAGGAGCCTCATTTTCGAAGCTGTAGAGTGCAAACACATTCCTATATTTGATGTGAGACGCGCGTTAAAAATCTGAAAAGTCATTTTTAACTGGTGCCTGAGGCTTACAGTCGGAACCATACCGCCTGCTACTGCAAGCCTGCATTCGCTATTGTGTCACGACTTGCTATGACCGCTGGATGCATGAAAACGCTTATTCAATTCAAACACAACACAGTCCTTGCTGCACACGTCTAATACGTGTGCATCTAAGGTATTAGAAAAATAATATTTGTATTTTGGCACGTGAAAACATGGGTTTTAATGTTTTTAACACAATTAAAACCAGCTCACGCATGCATGTTATTATTATTGCGCAAAAAAACAGGTATACAAACGAAAGCACGCTTACACGGACGTTTGTTTTTGATACGCACGCATGCATGAGTGCGCGTCCGCGTGCGTATGTAAATTAAATAAATTACATTCCTAATTGTGATTTGACGTCAAAGCTTCGCTCAATGATCGCGTGGTATCATCCAGTGTTCGGTTGTTGAAAAGAGAGAGAGAAAGGCAATTTACTTTTTAAAGATGTACTGAACCTATTAAAATGCTTGTATCAGGTTTACGCTGCACAGGTCAAGTGATATATATGCGTGCTCTTTGCGACAGCTACTCATTTGTCACCCTAAAAGCAAGCTTGAAGGAAAAAAAAAAGCAAATATTATGGCATGACTGCCCAACAACCTCGTTAGAACGCCGCTGCTTAAGTAGCCCGGCTATTTAGAAATGTCACGCTAAACAAGAGAATAGTAAAAATATGACCTTTAGTATGCAACCTAAATGTAACACTTGATAGCTATCGCAGAAAAATAAGCTTCGAATTCGTCGAAGCTGGCAGTGGTTTTCGCGGATAAGGCGAAAGTTTTTAACGAGGGAACTTGCAGCATGCACTCGTGGCACTCCACAATTATTATTATTAATATTACTATTATTATTTGTTCCGTGAGCTTTACCCAAGCTGCGCGCAAGCACCCGCGACGGGGGATTGCACTTTTGCAAGGAGGTAATCCGCCGTCGCAATCCTGGCATTAAAAAGAGGCGCTTCGAAGCATGGGAGTGCCAACGTAAGGCAAAAACCACCTGAGGCGGCCGCGGTAATTAGCCCTCTCCTGAAGATGTCTTTATTCACTTTTCTTGTGGTCTGCGTTTCCTTAAGGCGATGCTGTTTTATGATATATTAACAGACTTTTTGCGCATCGCATAGCTTTGGACAGTTTTGCTAAATATCGTTTAGTGTCACGATGCGTAGGAATAAGTTAAACTTTGAGAAAAATGTTTGGTTCGATGTAAACCCAAACCTCTTTCGTGTCGTTTTTATATTCACTACTGCCACCTTTATTATTACATTTTAGCAATGCTCGACAACTGTTGAATTTTCTTTCCTTTTTGTTTCTGTAGGCCAGAAATATTTTCGTGAACTCTCCGACTCTCTCAACCTTCACGGATTGTGGACTGCTTTTTGATGATGAACTGATGACCTGAGTTGAAGATGACATCCCTTCTAAACACTTGATTGATTGATATGTGGAGTTTAACGTCCCGAACCATCACATAATTATGAGAGACGCCGTAGTGGAGGGCTCCGCAAACTTCGACCGCCTGAGGTTCTTTAACGAGCACCCAAATCTGAGCACATGGGCCTACAACATTTCCGCCTCGATCGGAAATGCATCCGCCGCAGCCAGGATTCGATACCGCGACCTGCAGGTCTGCAGTCAAATACCTTAGCCACTACACCACCGCGGCGGGGTCCCTTCTAAACACTTAACAAGTCGTCACCGTAATCCCAAACCATGGGTAAACAAGAAAATCGGAGCTTTAATTCGGGAAAATGCCGCCTTTGTGCTGCATATTTAAAAAAATCGCAAACCAGCTTTTTACCAAGAAATGCGTACTTAGTGCACAAAATAAAAAATGCCAATAAAGTGAAAAGAAAGATATAGTTTTCTTTACTCTATGTAAAACTCAAATGTAATTCCTTGTCAGCTATGTAAGGACTGTTAAGTTTTCATTAATATCGTGCGTTACAAAGTAGACGAGCCCTCAAATTCGCACGTCTCGCATTGTTGTGACGCTGCCTCGTGCATCGCGTTGGTGCCACATTTGGTACGCACAAGCCGAACCAGCTACTTTGAAAAGCCGGCACTTGGTTGCCCGTTAACGCCAGCGTCACCAAATAGCTGATTCATCTGTCCGAGCCAGCCAAGTGGTCACGAAACGCCAGCATCGAGAGGTATTTACAGATCTACGGACGAGAGAACCGGAGGCGAAGAGCCTCTTCGACGCACCGCGCTAGTAGCAGGAAACCGCAAAAATCTGTAGGAAGGAGACTTACGAACAGAAAAAATAGTCGCAAAACAAATAAAATAATAAGAGAGAGCAATAAAAATACAAAATATCAGATAATCACTTGAAAAAAAGGAAAGAGCCGACAAACACAATAACAAAAATAAACGAACTCAAGGGAGTAGAACAGGTAAACACAATGTCAACACGAGGAGAAAACAGGTTTTTCGATGCGCTCTTCAGCTCGTACAACTGTCACTTGGAGTGGAAATGGCTTCGATTTCTTTCTACGGGAGTCTTGACTTTGTTGTGAAAGGTCCGTGGGAACGTGTGCGAATATGTAAATTCGTACTGAGTTCCCAAGTTTCGAAAGCGAAGTTGCAGGCGAGCTAGAACGCAAAAGCGAAGCTGACACGAGAGTCGCTATCGCGAGTGAGGAGACAGGACACGTGCAAGACTTCTGTTGCCATAACGCTCGTATAGAACCCAGAACCATACAATCTCTGGCGTGTAAATGTATTCAGATGCATAGCACGTGCGTGGCTGTACTCAATCGCTGCCACTGACATATGGCCGTGCTTGAACATTCGCCGCATCACCGCTTCGAGAGGCGAGTTAGGGCCCCTACTAAAGATAGAAAGAGAGGAATAAGTAATTGAAAAGCTGTAAATGTTTGCCTCGATTTTTGTCTGACATGCTACTCCAGATTCTTGGTGACGATTATGACATATACACCGATGCATTGCACATGCCGCTACGCACACGTAGATTACACTACTTACAAAATTTCATTCAGGCTCGAGGCCCACAAGATTCTCAATAGCGCTTTCGTGGCACGTTGTTGTTGTTGTTGTTGTTGTTGTTGTTGTTGTTGTTGTTGTTGTTGTTGTTGTTGTTGTTGTTGTTGTTTTGCTATGGGCCCAGAATATTTTGTAACTCTAAATTCGAGTCCCTTTGGACATTTAAGGCCATCTTCAGATACTCTCTCTGGTGTGTAGCCCGTATTCAAGAGAACGTGATTGACATATTGTGGGACGTTACATCGAAAGCGTAACGGTGAGTTCGACACTTTAATATTGCTCCTAAAGCTGTTTGTGTATGGGACGCTCAATTCATTGTGGTGCGAGCATGTTTCTATTCAGTTCAATTTGCCGGTTTAAGATATGAAAATACCAAGACTGGTTCGACCCATAGCCAAAGGCTAGCTGCGCATCCAATTAAAAAAAAACGTAAGCCTCCCATGTATACACAAGAGGATTCTTTTGCCTATTGAGGTCTCGCAGCACATCGAAGCCGCGCGAAACAAGAAACTGTAACTATGCTTTTTCATCAGTTCCGGATGTGCATATATATGAACCACGTACCCTCGTGAGTCACACGTAATATATACCTTGCGAACGACTGTAACTGTAAGAGAACAAGCCATTTTTTGTTTGTTTTGGAAATGAAATGGTGAAACGATGGATCTACACATCCACCGATTCTCGGTATTCAGTGTCCGGTGAAGCCCCAATTCCACGGAATACGGAGAAGCATTCAACATAGAGAAAATTCTCGCATGCAAGGAATACCAGGTGCACCATCACGGAGGCGAATAGTGCTTCGCGTCCAGCTTGGAATTCCAAACACGCGCTCAGAAGGCTGCTACTCGCAACAAATGTGGCACTAAATTCTTTGCTTTCTCTCTCTCTCTCTCTCTCTCTACCGTAAGTGTGGCCCCGTCTGAGCGTACGCGATTCTTTGAAAAGCTCCACGAATGCCGCTTTTTGATAAATGCACGCTGCCCACCATGCTGCTGGATTTTACAATATGTCACATATTGTGAAGTAACTGTTTTTTTTTTCTCGCTCGACGAATGGACGCACTCATGCACCACATTAGTGCTAGCTGGCTTTGCGGAGAATGCAACTTGCAGGCTGCGAAGGCAACTATACAGCGAGCGATTCGGAGAGAACGCTAGGAATTCAACTACGCCCGCCCACTGGTTGTGCGCTCAGCAGCACATGCCCGGACGTGTGCGTATGCGTGCGCAGTCGGTTCTTGCCGCGGGGCTTGCTGGAATGTCACGCTCGTAGAAAAGTGGCATCCACTCCAGAGCAGCCATCAATTTACGTACGGCCCGCTTACGCGATGGAAATGGGGCTGGGAGACGTAAACGGAGACAGTTTCAGACACTTGTGCATGCGAGGAGAGAGAAAGGCAAGGCGTGACATTATTCTGGACAAATGCTCGCGCACCTTTGGCGTAAAGAAGTACGTGGATTGCAAAGGTTCCAGGTACAAACAGCAGGTTTCTTCGTTTCTATGTTCTCCCTCTTAGCGTTTCTCTATCTTGCCCAAGCCTTCGTCTGCCTTGTTTTCTTTCCCTATTAAAATGCTGCCAAATATTTCTTTTTATTTCAAGTTGTATTGTACGCAAGAAGAAACAAAACTAGAAGTTGCCAGTTAGGCATTCCTGGATGCACCAGAATCGATAATTGGGAAGAGACAAGTGGCTCGAGCTGTGCAGCACGGGAACTTAACGTTGCATAAAAAAATACAGAAAACAAGGCAAACAGTCAAGAATGTGGGAAAGTTGAGAGCATCATGCAACTACGCTCAAGAGACTGCAAGCACGGAAAAAAAAGAAAAAGTAGGGAAACCATGTTCGCAAGCCACTGCTGTAATCTAGTTCTTTGCATCATTTTAGGCTGTCGTTGACGAAACCACAATGCGGACTGGCGCAAGAGGCGCGGCCCCGAACTTGTTGCAATTGACGACAGACTGCATTGAAAAAAAAAGTTGTACGTTTAATGCTGTTCTTCCTTTTCATTTCTATTCAGAACCAGGATGCGTACGTCTGAAGCTATTTTGCTCGTACTTACAGCGAAGCTGTTTGTGGCTGGGAGGTGATGAAACGTGGCGGTCTGTGAGTGCGCCCAAACTTTAATGAAGAAGCAGTGATAGCATACGCTAGCTCGAAGGTTCTCCGTGCTTCGAATTGTTTGTCTTGTGGTATTGCGAGCATACAGATAGAGACAATACTGACTCCAGCATGAATCGCTGCCCATTGTGTCCTTTGGGTGTTTCTAATATTATTTTAACTAAAATTGCCAAAAGCAAAGCTTGAGCCCCACATTATATTTATGTCATCATCATGTTTTTACAGGACTCACCATTAAAACATCCTTCATTCATTCATTCAGTCATTCATTTATTGATTGTGTGTTTGATCAACCGATGAAATAATTCAAATCTCGTAGGAGGCGCGCGTGACACTTCAATATACAACGTATAGAGTCGTTAGGTTGGCACTGAAATTGGTTTCGCCCTTCGCCTCAATGCGGCCTCCAAAACCACCGAGTATCATACTTGCGTCGGTGTTGAGCATAAGTATAGTAAAGCCATCAAAGCACAGTGACAATTGCAGCGAAGGCGAAGATCCGGCTTCGTCTTTACAGTTTTGATGGCTACAAAGTAAACTGATGCTCTACATCCATCGGCTATAGGCTTCCAGAAGAACCTATAGATTGCAAAGGGCGTATTCTAATACGCCTAGTACCTTATGAAAAATTTTTGGTGGCATTACAAGCGAATAACTAGAAGCTTCGTCACCAACAGCGTCTTCGGTGCTGCTTATTGAAGGTACGCTCATTGGTACATTGCCTTCACCACATCTGCAGTGCTTATAAGCTCGTAGCACGCAGTCTGAATAGATCATCAGATCAGAAGTAGCAAATGAAGCGCGAGTGATGGACTTGCAATATCACTCCAGCTATGTATAGTCCATATGCTTTCGTGAAAAACAAATGGAACCGTTAGTGTTTCGTGTCACCACGTAGGACTCCATCACGCGCAGAAATAAGAGTAGGGAATCATTCTTCACCGCCGCTTATATAGTAGGGGGGTGAGGGTGTAGACTCTACAATAGGCCTGAACCCGACGCCAGCCTGTTTCTATAGTTCTGGTGTCGGAAAGACCAGATTATACCAAGCACCGACCAACAAAAGAAAGAGAGAAAACTTAGAAACGTATTCGTAAGCGATACGAGACGATATCATCTGTTTCAGGCCCAGTTTCCGTGAGCGCTCGCCTTCCGTGCGAGAGCATCTTTTTTGTTTCTTTCCTGGCCCGCTTCTCTATCGCGCTTTTAGTTTTTTCCTCCATAACGGGTCTTACGAGAATCGATGACTGATCTATGACGTTGTCTCACCCAGACGGTAATCACCTAACTTTTCTAGAATGAAGGAAACGAAAAAAAGCAAACGGTAATGTGTGCTTTTCTTTCCTGGACACAAAGATAGAAGGCAGTCGCAAAGTATTGCGGGAGAAGGCACGTAGTTAGGGTTAGAGTAACTACCGTTATGCGTTAAATGTACCTTGTCCGGGGCACGACATCGCTTGACGGGTCACGCTTTGACAGGCACGAAGCACCGCAAGAAATAGGTAATGACGCCAGTGACGAGTGAGACAACTCACGTTTGTTCCTTCTCCTTTTAGGGGAGCGTAACAACAAAAAGCATTCTGGCCTTAAAAGGAAAAAATTACTTCTAAGACGTGCACAGGGAAATTCCTATTCACAATCATCTCAATGCCAGAAAGCGACACAGACAGAGAAAGGGAGATGTATGAGAATGATAGGAAGGTTACACAGAAATCTCTAGCTTGATACCTTGTATTAAGAAAGCAACAAGGTATGTGACAGGTTGACAGGAAATGATGGAGAACAGTCTCTAGAAGCGCCACATGAAGAGCGTGCAACGATTTTCAGAATAACAAGGTATAAGCGTTGCTGCAGAATGACATTGTTGTTCGAGACGTCAACCACTTTAGCATGACGCTGCAAATTACAATGCTACAAATCGCCAGGTTCATACGATATTAGATATTGCAGGGAGTGTGGACGTGAGTAAGTGAGTGAGTGAGTGAGTGAGTGAGTGAGTGAGTGAGTGAGTGAGCGAGCGTGCGTGCGTGCGTGCGTGCGTGTGTGCGTGTGAGTGTGTGCGTGTGTTTGGAGGGTGGGACTTTGGTAGGTAGCTTTGCCGCATTGTAGTACTGTTTTAGGTAGTGCATCCTTTACAGGCGAAAAACGAAAGTGTACGTGAATGCTTGGGGGCAACCTCACTTTCGACGAAAGATTGAGTGAGTGAGTGAATGAGTGAGTGAGTGAGTGAGTGAGTGAGTGAGTGCCAACTAACAGTTTTGGTTTTGCTAAAGGACCTTCCTTATGGGACATTTCCCGCGCTTAAGGTAGACAGACATTTGTATATGTACAAACAACTAAACAAAAAATCAACGCGCGCATTATACGTGGATAAATATGCCGAGTAAAACAGGGTCAAGTCTGCTGTATGGGAGCTCGAACAGTTAGAACACCGTATTTATTCGACGTGGCAAGCTCTCCCGGCGACCAGAAATATATTTCGAGTTCCCACAACAAGGAGCGTCATCACATTAGTAAAAAAGCTGCTAAATATTCAGCTGCCAAAGGAAAGCAATCTGTAAAACGAAAGAGCCAGGAAGTAATCAACCTGAGCGCTTTTGAAGACCAGTAGGCAACTATACTTTGTTTACGACACCATACACCACCTTCTTTTTCCACGAAAGGAACTTATATATTACGCCCTCGTAAAGCTTGCTTGCCGTAAACATTTTTAGAAGACCACTCAACCATCGAAGACGCTCGCATGAAATATTACACACAGTTATTACAGCACAGTACTATCTATTTGCATCTGAAATATTATGCATAGCTCCAGTAACCATGACGTTACGCCTTTTTTTCACGACTCACCATAGATTCCCTCTCTCGTCAATAATAAAAATGCTGTTTCAAGCTTATGCGTCCTCACTTCGTGCAGCACCGTCTCGAAAGTCATATTGAAATTTCTGGTATAAATAATCTGCAGCGTTCATATAAACAAAACAAAAAAAAGCCTGAGTATGTGCGTGTAAAAGAAATGCGAAGCTTGCCCGAATGGTGCTAGGATGAAACCATCAGCGGAACTACTTTTAAACCTAGCTAAGTCTTGCTAGTAATGCCAAGATGCTAAGTTTTTACTAGTAGTGCTAAGTATGACTAGACTTGGCTAGATATGTCGCTTGACCATCTGTTGCGTGATGCTGCATTGCTGTCTTTTTAGTCACGCGAGAAGCTGTTGCGCGGTTTTTGGTGAAAACGCGTCACGTAAGTGACTGTTACGTGATTTGTTGCTGGGGCATATTGCGGTGACAGCTATTACGCGATTTTGTGTTATTTTAGTCACAGGACTAGATACTTTGCAGTTCTTAGTTGAGTGGCTAGGCATTTCGTGACGTTGCGTGACATTTAGTCACGCGATTAGTATGTACGTGACGTTATGCGATTTCAGTCCCACGACTAGTTGGTATAGTAACGCTGAATCGGCGCAAGTCATGTGGGAGCAAAAAAGAACTCGAAGAGGACGAAGCGAGCACGTACAGAATCACAATGACGAAGAGCTCTGTTTTTGTTGCTGTTGTTAAAGTGCTCGTTGAATTTTCGAGTTTTGCCGTCTCTCTAGAATTTGCAAAACGAAGCAAAAGCGTGCGCAATATATCCATGGCCACTTTGTTCATGCAGCGATCGGTAATAGTACAGAAATCACAATAGCGTTGATATAATATTAATAGTTTGGGTTTTACGGGCCATAACCACGATATGGTTATGAGGTACGGAGCTGTGGGAAAGCGCGGATAAATTTGGACCATCTGAATTACTCTAGCACGCACCTCAATATAAACACATAGTTTTTCGTGTTATTTTTACCCACTGAAACGCGGTCACTGTGGCAGGAAACTGAGCCCGCAGCATTGTGCTTAACTGCCCGACGCTTTACATGCCAAGCTATTCAGGTGACTGGCCTGATTTGATATGTTATTTTTACGTATAACAAACACAGGCCACCGAATAGTAAATTCAGGGACACATGAGATGAAGAATGTGTCGTGTCAATCAAATATGGTAACGGACACAAAACGTATGAAATCAAAGAAACACGGTCGTGGCCTGCGAGTAGATTACTTTGATGTCAAATATTCGCCTGTTTCAAAAAGCACGAAGGCGTGATAATGGCATTCAAAAGAGAGAAAGAGTGTGTGTGTGTGTGTGTGTGTGGGCGCGTGCTGTAAGTTTACCGAAATACAGTCATCGATGTATAAATCGCTGGTAAGCATTTACAATGACATTTGTTCATTAAAGTTACCTTGTGCATCTCGTAAGACACGGATCTCTGAATATCATGCTTTGCCTTGCAGAAAAACGAGCCCTCATAAAACGTATCAAGGTTTCTTTTATAGAGTGGGTCTTTTAGAATTTTGCAATGAGTTATTTTAGCGTTGTATAAGTTTCACCAATTCCTAAAAAACACTAGCAAAAAAAAAGCATCGTTTCTCTAGAACATGCTCATTGTATATTTTTTTTGAAGCACGCAGCTTAGCTATAACCTTACCAATAGTTTTCTACCATACCAGTAGCTTTCAGTGAGGTAGACTGGTTAACATCCCTGCCTTTCTTTTAACTCCTGTTTTTTTTTCTCTTCAGCAAGGTGCCGCTAATTACAAACTGAGCACATGCTGCATTGATGCTGAACGAGTGCTAGATCGTTCACATTAAAATTTGAGTATTGTCACTTATTATGAGCACAATTTTTTTATGAAAACACATTGCGCATTCGCAAAGATCTGGTGTTGCTGCATCATTCAAATAATTTCACAGAGTTTCATTTCTGTAACCTAAACGAAAATATTTCTACCCTGAACAAAACACACACGCGTCATTATGTTCAATCAACACTGGTCAACACGGCAGATAAGTGCAAATTTCGTATTTCTCGTCTCTTGAAATAAAGTCAAGAGTTTGAAGTGGTTTGGACAGCAATACTTATATTATTTGCTGCTTTTTGCACGTACCACAATAAAAGTTTTGTAACTGAATATGCGGTACCGTTGCACAGTCTGTTGTCTTTTTCTTTTTCTTTTTTTAAGCAGTGCCCATAAATATAGCTACGTATTTTACGACGCCACTGCTATGCGCTGTGCTCCCAGTAAAACTGCTGCTGCGACGTATAAAGTAAACTTTATTTTCCTTTCTGAATGCTATACATTGCCTCGTGAACGTTTGATTTCGTTCACTCTTTATGGAGCGTACAACGTCGCGAATGATCGTAAACTTAATGGGCCGACAGTGTGTTCAAATAAAATAAAGGTAAACATAAAAAAACTGATACTTTCTCACGTGTATCTTACTTCACTGACACAACGCACTCACCCTTTGCCCGGCCGTATTTCCGGGCAGATGTCTGCACTTCTTCAAAACGCACTAATAGTATCGTAGTCTACTCTGTACATTTGGAGGGGCTACCAAGGAAATTATCAATTGAGCCAGCGCGCTACTTTTGTCATCGTGTTTTGAGTAAATTAGGCGGACGTGAACTTTCAATCATGCCTTCATATCAGCTCACAAGACCACACGAATCGAACATGTTCCGAGAGCAATCGAAACGTTTATGCAAACTAACACATTGTTTATGTGCGTACATCCACCTGTATGAAGAGTGGCCTCTTTCCCTTGTATTAAGAGACACTCGCATTCATTTGACTCATTTCGACTTATATATCTGCGTTTATCTATCCATTGACTTTGGCTTAGTGAACAAATATCGTCATGAAAGCGCAGCTATATGAACATTTTTTTACAGTCAATAAAAAAGAATATGAGAAGAGCCACTCCTTTTTCCTACCAAATTTTATCACCCGGAAAGGAGCAGCCTCATCGGTGCTGAAAAACCACGCGGACTAGAACAGAAATCACGGACGATGATTGTGAATGTTAACAAATAGCCTGATGTTTCTGAAGGTATATTCACTTCATTAAAAAAAAGGCACTCGTGAGAACTGCCTGTCTTTGTTACAACATATACAGTATGTTAAGTAGCGCTGGTTTTGTGATTATGTAATTAGAGACATTTATCAGCACATCATTGGCGATCTCTCTCCGGCTGTCGCCTTGCGGAAGGTGTGCGTGCGACTACACATCTCCACTTCGAAGTGGCTTTGGCTTTGAAAAGAGGAAAAAGGAAGACATAAGCACAGTTCCGTTACTGCCTAAGGGAGGGCACCTCCACAGTTCTACGCAGGGAATGGGGGAATGGGATTCTCCACTTCCTTCAGTACCATTGCATGTGCACTAAGGATTTACGACTAAAATGTTAGTCAGTGTGGCTTTTACAGTCATGCCAAATGAAAAGCTGGTCGCAAAGTGAGCACGTAACTGCATCGTCAACTTAAGCGAAGCATCGGGTACGTTCAATATTTTACATTACGCCCCTTTTAACGCAATAAGGAGACGATATTGATAGCGATTGGGAACTCGCCAGCATGTCCTGTTGTTCGTCAGTCGCTTCACACACGTTTAAACGCGGGTGCTTGTATACACTGAAAGGGCACACGACCATTAGAACCAGCAACGCCCCATTATCCCAAAGAGGCCTCTCAAAGCTCTGGCAGGACGCCAGACTGGCAACTGTTGACAGAGATAGAACGAGCTTGAATTGAAACAAGCACAGCGCAACGGAAGTCAATGAAAGCCGCATCTTTCGACGTAGTTTCACACTCAGTCGTACAAGCCGCCAATGCATTCCACGTCCTCGCTGCCACTTCTTTCGTCTTTTAAGACGTAAAATATGGCATCTCATCTTCCGGCGACAGCCACGTAGACAAGTGCAGTATGGAACAAGTAGCTAACTAAATAATCATCATTACGTACTCTTTCCCGCATATTACTGCGTGTATTTGCATGATCGATCGGTTGCTGGAAGCCATCACATTTGCTTTCACGAAGCATTCGCTTTGCCAGCTGACCAAACCAGGATGCCTGCCGATGAGCCGCGGCTCTGCTAGCTAAAAGAACAGCAGCAGAAGAAATGAATGTGCGAACACAAGCGCATGACAAATTTTTTTTCTGGTATTCATCCACCATGTGAAGACGCGCATACCGTCCACAACATTTCGCTATGTCGCGTTTCCTAACTAAGCCGTCACGCAACCACGCAATGACCTGTTCCATTTTTTCTTCACCCACTCCCCTTCCCCAGTGCAGGGTAGCCTACCGGGGCTTAGAGCTTACCTTTCTCCTTATTCTCTCTCTCCTCACAGCAGCACAGACGCGTAAACTTCGAGGGGATATGAAGAGCTCTATTCACCGCAAGAGATGGCATCTCTCTTCTGAGTGGGTCCTGGTGTGCATCTTCATTACCGCTCATTGCTGGTGTGTCCTATTTACAGCAAGGAATAGTTCTCCATTTTGATGCCACGCGCATACTCTTGGCTCGATGTTCGGGATTGCAGGCGGTATTGAAAAAAAAAGTGGCTATGTTCACGCAAACCTTCACTAACGTGGACCAGGTCCGACGAGCTTCCTTTCTATGCCGAATACACGCTAGTGTCGACCTCAACACGAGTGCCTTTTTCTTTTCTTGCAGGCTGCCGGTACTCAATGTGGGTGCAGTAAATGTAGGTTAGTACCAACTATTTTCTGTGTATCATTTGTTCCTTCCTGGTTTGTATTATACGTGAAGCTTCCTGAAGGAAGCGTGCATGGGATGCCTCACGCAAGATGTGTTCGTTAAGAAGCGCTCTTCCTTGCACTGAGCAGCGTAAATACAAAAAGGGGAAGAAGAAAACGCCGATAAATATCCCGGCATGGGCGCTTCGTTGAAGAGAAAAAAATAAAAAAAAACATGAAGCTTCTCATCTCCGAATCAGACAACGACACCCGAGGCACACGTTTGTGTGTGCACGCTCGTGTGTGCGCGCTTAATGCGGGACACCACCTAGCTATCAGAGCGGCAGCAAATGGCGAGCACCTTTTTACGATCGCCCCGGTCAGCATCGCCCAGCTTTGTCCCTCGTTTACGACTCGAAGATCGGCGCCGCAGCATCGCGAGAAACTTTACCGCAGATGGCCTGCGTGTACACCTCGCGGTTACGCGACCGCTCCTGCAGCCGAGGCGACATAATGGCGGAAGGAAACCTTCGCTCCATATAGTGGTTGCCCTCTGCAGCCCTCTTGACCAGTGTATACATCATTGCGGACTGCCCTCGTTCTTTTGTCGTGCCGGAAATCTCAGAACTTTCTTGTCCGAAGTCGGGTCACACAATATTGCCACCGCTTCTCTGCCCTCTGCCAGTATACCTATAGTAGTCAACGTTACCGGTTCGAGATGCTCTCCACGCTTTTGCATGAAACGAGCTGCGTGGTTGGCACGAGAGACCGTAAGCGCAATTTCTGTCTGTAGTGACTGAAGGTCGTACTTCGCTCGGAAATGCTTATGCTCCGTTTCAAAACAGCGCGGCAGGCACGCATTCACTCAGTTGGAGACTAATTTTTTTTTCGCAAATGAGCCCAGCGTTTCACCCCATTTGAACGCAGTTTTCTGAATGGCATGCAGCTTAAAATGCAACGTTGCCATCCAGAATGCCGGCCGTATCCAGTCAGAGGAATGGCGTGCGCAGAGGTATGTTCATCAGGGTTAGAGAACGGTGTTTTTTTACGGTGCTCGAGCGAACTAGTTATGTTTGGCCAGTGTTACTTATTGGTCGTAGCCACGGTTCTGACAGACAGGAGGTTTTAAAGAAGTAGAATACGGAAAGTATAAGACACAACTGAAACCCCCTAGTGGGGTAAGACGAAATTGAACTCATCTGTCTGCTTTTTAATGTTTTGTTTCGTTCTCTTGCAACAAATTTATGTCAAGGCCTTGCTGCGAGTTTATTTTCTGAAATTATCCTCCCCTAAACAAACGCAGGATACCATGTTTACACAGGAAGCGGGGTCCTCTCATGGCAGCCTGTCACTCAGCTCTCCACTTGCGAGCCAGGTTCTTGGCTTTTCAGCTCCTTATTTCATTGATAGATAGATATGTGGGGTTTAACGTCCCAAAACCACTATATGATTATGAGAGACGCCGTAGTGGAGGGCTCCGGAAATTTAGACCACCTGGGGTTCTTTAACGTGCACCCAAATCTGAGCACACGGGCCTACAACATTTCCGCCTCCATCGGAAATGCAGCCGCCGCAGCCGGGATTCGAACCCGCGCCCTGCGGGTCAGCAGCCGAGTACCTTAGCCACTAGACCACCGCGGCGGGGCGCTCCTTATTTCATCCTGAAGATGAACCACTTCACCTAACTTCAGTGCTTGATGAAGTAGAGACGATGCAAGCTACACGAGGACCCAGCCTAGCAAAATTTCTAGCTCTTCATGAGCGCCGCATACACAAAGCAGGCGAAGCCTGTTGCACGTGAAAAACTGTATACCCGAGACAAGCAGTTCGCGAGTTAAATATCATCTAGACCATGACCGAAAAAATCAAGAAAGATTTAAATCCAATAAACGACCCAAAATTTTGGGCCCGGGCGAGGATCTAACCAACGCCATCTGCGGGGCAATTAGGTGTTCTACCACAGGGCCACCATATTTGTTGAAACTGTTTCAGAAAGAAACGCTATATGAATGTCAAGTAGTTGAAAGACTCTCCTTAACGCATCACGTAATGCGTGGTAGAACAGTAGAATCGCGCCAGGCATAGAAAGATGTGACATGAGCAATGAGTGTGTGCTCTAAACGTCCACCTATTACAAAGCGCTCAGACACATCTAATCATAATGAGCTGCAGAATCGTACACAAAGTCAACAGCTACGTAGGTTCGCGTTTTACCCTCCGGACGCGTCATGGGCCCATCGCTAATTCGCAAATATATATATATATATAACTATGGCGTGGTTGCCAAGTAAAAACTGTGTTTGCAGTAGGCGTTCCATTATTCTTGGAAAACGGGTATTGTTACGTGCACAGTCATTCGTTTTCTAACGGCACAGTTGAGGCGTGCACCGAAAACCGAAGCAGGCAAGCAGATCCGAAAGGGATGCTCGCGAGGCTCGATTACGCTATCGCGATCTGTATAGTCTTGACGATGACGCTCAAGCGTCCTTCAATTTTCGTTTACAGTTTTAAACCGAAGCTACACCCCCGATCACGTAGAAGATAAACAAGGCGAGATTCACTTGTATTTGGACAACACTACAAGAAGATCGACCACTCCAAACAGCTCTTTTGGTAAGCGCCATGCTTCTCCCAATGTTCACACAAAGCGTTTTGCTTCTCTTCCCACAACCCGCCTTATTTCGTGGCACCTTTGTACGTTGCGCGCTGCCATACTCTCCGCGCTATTCAATTTCCACAAAGTGGCCGGCCACTCACTGCGCCCCATCGGCGTCGGTGTGGTGCCGGGGGCGCAGCGGTGCGTGGCGTCAAATCAAGCTGCCAGCCCGTCTGTGACCGGCCACTCTTTTGAAGCGGGCGCTCCACTCGTCACCACAGTCTCTCCCTTTACACTCGATACACGGCGCGTCTGGACGGCGCCACCGATTTTCTCGAGCGCGTCAGATTTTTCTTTCAGCCGTGTCTCCCAACGAGACTCGGCGGACCCGCGCGGAATAACGGGCTCCTTCCGTCGGCGGCTCCCTTGTGCCTAAGGAGAAACGCAATCAATATCTGTTTGCGGAGCAGCAAGAGCACGTCTGTGTGTACACGCTCGTGCGGGCCCACGGAACGATGCGAAGCGGCGGCGGTATATAAATAGAGGGGGTGGAGAAGCCAAGTGCCGTTCGAAATGACGACGGCGAAGGAGAATCCACTTTCGCGCAGCTCACGCACGCAGAAAGTTTCTACGTACGCGCATGCGCTCTAGCGCGTGCAGTTGCATGACTCGAGTGCAAAGAAAGAGTGCTTACGCAAGAACAATAAAAATTAATCTGTCAATGAAAAAGTTGGTCTGAAAAAAAGTTCTGGCTGGTCTTCAGGGCTAAAACTTGCTCTAGCAGCTTGACTTGGTTGCTGAAAGCCATACATTCACAGTATACCAGGTTTAGAGCGTTGATATTCGCATTGAAATACAACTATAACATACATGCGTAATATTATATTAGTTTCAGTAATGAACCGTTAAGGAGTGACTGATGAGCATGTCATTCAGATAGTCGCAGTAAAATTTGCGTCAAATGTATGGAACACTGCAAAAAAAAAACTGCATGGTGTGAAGAAATAAATCGTAAGAAAAACACAATCTTAAAAACAAATACAACATTGATAAACCTGCATTTTAACAGCCTTTGCTTACAATAGGAGTATTAGAGCCTCGCAGAATAAGGCAACGCATAAATATGATTAGGCAGATATAAAACACAGTAAGAACAAGACAGGGTACAAATTTCAAAAAAAACATTTGTATGTCATTGATCTCCAAAAAAAAAACACTTACTCGAAAGTAAGCACCGCAGACAAGCTCTCACCTATGCTCACATGGAGAACAACAGAAACAGTGTACGCAGTGGCGGGTATAAACTGGCCTCGTTAGGGCGAGGCGTCTCGGATAGACAGGAGCAGCACTCATCGGAGCGTCGCTTATCTAGCCTAGTACGCATGGTGCTCGACCTCGTAAGCGGCCAAGTACACCGCAATGCGCCCAAGGTGCGCCTCTTGGTTTCATCGCTGCTGTTGCCTCTCAAGGAGAAGCTTAAAGCATCTTAACAGCGGTTCCACTAGGAGGAACATGCGTTGGCCTGCTCTTTGACAAGCCCTTGAGGCGCTTGTCCACGGACAATACGCGGGGGATTTACATGAGCCTGATGCTTGGCTGGGCCCACCTCGTTAGCGGTGTCCTATAGAACATCACCGTGCCCACACTTCTTACATTCTTTTTTTATTGCGATAGCAATTATATGGACACTCTTGGCTGGTTTTTACCGCCGGCATTGGACCGTCATTCTCCAAACATGTATATATATATATATATATATATATATATATATATATATATATATATATATATATATATATATATATATAGTGAAGGTATGGAATATGGCACAACGGGAGCGTTGTCAACAAGGATAAATATATTTATTTCCCAACAGTTTCGGGAGGGGTCCTCCCTTCATCAGGGGATGAGTTTATATATATATATATATATATATATATATATATATATATATATATATATATATATATATATATATATATATGATTCAAAAAAGAAATTCTGTGGGTCCGGTGTAAATATAGTTAAGAATAAAGGAGCACACTTACGAAAATTTGACAATTGTTCACTCTACGTTTCGGCCGTGGCACGGCCTTCGTCAGGATTAACAGAAATACGGGTATGTGGCCGCTTTTATGGGCAGGCATGAACACGTCAGTACAAAACACGTGCGATCAGCATGTGAGTGTCACAAAAATTCTTTTAAACAGCCGTGACTACACTACAAACCATTAAAATCTAATACAATAGACAAGATTGTGGGCATGTAAAAGGCATTTTTAACATTCACCATTGACGACGAGGATCACGCATAAAAAAATAAATATGTGATAACCTTTAGGAAATATATTATACGTCAGGGATGCTTCTTTAAATATTTCTCAAAATTTCGGACGTCAGGGCATCGTAGAAAGGCATGACACTTTTCCTACGCATTCGTTAATGCCGGATAACAGACTGTTGAACTTGTGAATCAAGAACGATTCTCGAATTTCGCGATCATGGTGCGATTTAAAGCCAGATTCTAATAGTGTTACCATGATCTTGTCAAACGAATGACCTGGTAGATGACAATGCTTCCACATCTTCCATTGTCTTCCATTGTCTAAGCATTGTCATCTACCAGGTCATTCGTTTGACAAGATCATGGTAACACTATTAGAATCTGGCTTTAAATCGCACCATGATCGTGAAATTCGAGAATCGTTCTTGATTCACAAGTTCAACAGTCTGTTATCCGGCATTAACGAATGCGTAGGAAAAGTGTCATGCTTTTCTACGATGCCCTGACGTCCGAAATTTTGAGAAATATTTAAAGAAGCATCCCTGACGTATAATATATTTTCTAAAGGTTATCACATATTTATTTTTTTCATGCGTGATCCTCGTCGTCAATGGTGAATGTTAAAAATGCCTTTTACATGCCCACAATCTTGTCTATTGTATTAGATTTTAATGGTTTGTAGTGTAGTCACGGCTGTTTAAAAGAATTTTTTTGACACTGACATGCTGATCGCACGTGTTTTGTACTGACGTGTTCATGCCTGCCCATAAAAGCGGCCACATACCCGTATTTCTGTTAATCCTGACGAAGGCCGTGCCACGGCCGAAACGTAGAGTGAACAATTGTCAAATTTTCGTAAGTGTGCTCCTTTATTCTTAACTATATATATATATATATATATATATATATATATATATATATATATATATATATATATATATGTGTGTGTGTGTGTGTGTGTGTGTGTGTGTGCGTGCGAAAACGCGAGAAAGAAAAATAATCCAGAAGAAGACTCCAGCACGTGCAATCGAACGTCTGGCCTTTCGTACTTGAGCGCGGGGCGTTAGCCACTGAACCACGAAGAAGCACCTTCTTCAACGTTGAAACAGCAAGCTACTTATATCTACCACTTAGCGCTGGACGCGCCTATTTCGGGGGAAAATAGAGTGTTTGTCAGCATTACCAAAGATGGTGCGATCAGCGCGCTCGGCGTAAAGCTCGGCGCCCAGCTCGTCGCGATGCTCCGAGGCACGCTCATCTCCCACGCGAGCTTCGCGCCACGGAGGGTGAGGGGCTTCATCCACGCACTTATCCTGTGGGGAGGGAAAATCGCGTGCCTTCAGCTTTAACCGGAATGATTGCGTTTAGTTGCCGGGCACACAAAGATCACTTCGCTCGCTGTACAGGCCCCATTTGTCAAAAGAGCACGCATTTCAAACATAGCGAACTAACAACTAGGACACTTGTTAGTTTGCACACATATCTGTACTCGTGATTACGTTTCGTGCGTGATTTTTGTTTAAGCAGCGCGTTAAGTATCGAGCTATGAACGTTTTTTTTTGTTCGCTCTCGTCGTGTGTGTGATGTTTTCGTGCGTCATTTGTGCGTGAGCAGCGCGCAGCACGTTTCGATATGCTTGCCTTTTTTTAGTCTCTTATTCCACTCTCCTTACGTGTAAGGTAGCAAACTAGACTTAGCCTGGTTAACCTCTCTACCTTTTTTATACTATTTCTCTATCTTTCTCTCTTTATATATCTCTCTTTCTCTCTAGAGCAGTATTTAAAACACTCGTTCGTTAGCTCGGCATCATACGATGACTCCTAGTTACCGTTCCATGTTATAACATAAACTCATCTCTACTAAAGAAGCATAATCTGATTGCACTAAGGTGTACGACCTCAGATGATTGCTGGTTACGGTATGTGCTTCTCGGCACGACCAAGTTCGTCGGGGGCTACTAATTTGACGAAACTGACTCGATTCCTGATTCGTAAAGCACTTTTCGCGTGCTGCTGCTTTCATTTGTTTATAAGCTTTCCTCCGTTTTTATTTACACTTGGCAAAATATGGGAAGATGGGCTACGTTAGAGCCGGCTATCCCAACATCATGGCAGCAATGTACAACATACACACGAAGATACGAAAAACTTGGAAGAATAACAGAACAAACCGTCCTTCATTCCTCCTTTCTTTCTTCCAATCCTCATCGTCCTTACCTCCTACATGGAAACTGATAGGTGTAAAGGAAAGTGTTAGGTGAAACCTTAAGAGACAAGGAGAGAGCATAGTGGGTCAGGGAACAAACCGAGGTTAAGGATATTATGGCTGAAGTCAAGAGGAAGAAATGGACATGGGCCGGGCACGTAGCGCGTAGGCAACATAACCCCTGGTCATTAAGGGTTACTGACTGGATTCCCATAGAAGGAAAACGCACGAAGGGGAGACAGAAAGTTAAGCGGGCCGGTGAGATGAAAAGGTTCGCAGGTATAACGTGGCAGCAGCAAGCAGAAGACCGGGTTGATTGGCGGATCATGAGGGAGGCCTTTGCCCTGCAGTGGGCGTAGTAAGGCTGAAAATGATGGGTGATAGCAGTTGTCGGCCTCCTTCAGCCCTATTTATTTCTGTCCTTTGTATAGTAAGTATGTGTGATTATTATTATTATTATTATTATTATTATTATTATTATTTTGATTTATTCCTTCCTATTGTAGCAAAAATAATCCATTGATTAGTTAATACTTCATTTAACGTGCCCTTGAGAAACCATTAGGAATTTGTATACGCGCATGCAAGAAATAAAACAATACGAATAAACAATAAAAACAAGAAAGCAATACAATACAGGCACTCTTCATAAAAATCAAATGAAGAGTGAAAACCCAAAGAAAAAGGAAATCAGTGGAAAATGTTGAGAACAAAAGAAAACAAGACCAGAATGATGGAATGGGAGTGAAAAATGAAGATGATATACGCAATTATGTAAAAAACTTCCTTAAATATGGAAAAGGGAAGAATCTGTACATTGCGAATATCTATGCCAGGACAGTGCTGATCTGAGATGAAAATAATGACAGTTGACTGTGAAAAACATCAATATCATGAAAGTTAACATCATATAGGCTATGTAGTCTGACAACAGTAGAGTGTTCACAGAAGTTGGTAGGCACATGAAATTGGAGATTCTCTCTGATTAAATTTCGTGAAATCCGAAAATTTACACAACTGAGAAATAAAAATCAGGATAGCGCATACTGTGAACTAATAATAATAATAATAATAATAATAATAATAATAATAATAATAATAATAATAATAATAATAATAATAATAATAATAATAATAATATAATAATATATAATATATATATATATTATTATTATTATTATTATTATTATTATTATTATTATTATTATTATTATTATTATTATTATTATTATTATTATTATTATTATTATTATTATTATTATTATTATTATTATTATTATTATTATTCAAAGAAGCTACGAGCCGCTTCATCAAGTTTTCATCTCTTAGTTACATGCGGCAGAGGTAGCGGTGGCGACAGTACACATAAAACGGTCGCAATAACTGGCCCTGGTTACACAAAATACAAGCGTATACATAAATCGCAGTAATTTTAGATGGATGCAGTACAGGTTATATACATTTTTGAAATAGAAACAGCAACAAGATCGTCTAGTCCTTGTTCTGAAACGGACTTTTTCGTTACGATATTATTATATATAGACAAATAATCATGAAAACGCATTGAGCTAAACATTTTCGTGAGAGAATGTTTAAGAAAATCACGACGCGGGACATCTCATTAGCGAACCGGATGACCATTTGGAAAAACACATATACGAAAGAGAAGTTATGTGTATTCAGTCTCTGCACGTAATCCAGAAGAAAAGATTCATTTTTCCGGCATATACCTTGTAGGTTATGCCTAAAAAGTAGAGAATACACGGCATTATCATACTGAGTTATTGCTCACTTACTAATTAAACTGTGGCACTTCGCCATAATACGGTGCAGTCGATATCCATTGGCAGCAAAAATAAGTTGAGCATACCGACAAACGAAGGCTTGGAAGAAAATAAACAGAGCAATACTTTCTTCCCAATATCAACCGTGACGAAGCTCATTTCCCAAAGTTGGCATGTACCGAGTCAAAAGCTGATTTTAGAATCCCGGGGGAGAGTTCGCGTTGCCGCGCAAAGTCAGGCACGCCAGTTCACCTCTGTGCTTGAACTATGTACCACGGCAGGTGCCCGCGAAAGTGGGAATGTTGAGAGCAGCACTTGGTGGCACGCAGCCAAGGTCGACACACGCCACTCGCCTGGGAAATTTCGGCGCGCAGAACATCCGTTGAGCCTGAAAGCATCTGTGGTTCTACGGTCACGGCACATCTAGTTTCAGGTTTGTTGCTTAGAACGGTATAGATTGTATTCTAGCGAGTTGTTAAAACGTAACTCTTACGAAGACCAAGACGTACCCAACTTGAAGTTCACTGTTTACAAGGTCGCGTGCTGTGCGGTGTAGTCGAGACGGGTGTGCAGGTAAGCTTCATATATCCCTACTTTTACTTTTCAACAGGTCAAAACAGCTCTACACACAGCGAGGGCATGTTTTCCTGAACTCCAGTGGCGTAGCCAGAAAGTGGCACTCCGGGCTGATGCCTCCCCCCCCCCTCCCCGAATATTTTCGCCATGCCTACATGGCGCAAAGTGACCATTTGCTAACCCAGCCCCCACTCCTTAGATAAAGGAGGTGCACCTTCTGCCTTCACGAAAAAGATGTCTGCATACAGCCCTGCTTCGCTCTGTACTTGTCGCTGCAGTGCCGTTCTTTGACCTTGACGAACACACGTAAACCCCTACACCCGAGGAAAAGCCGAGTATTTTTTACTTAATAATCATGATCTCCCTTTATAGCGTTTACTTATTCCACTTGGTGTTCGCCACTTTTATATCGAGAATTCTGTAACCGCTTGAAGAGAAGCGTCCCATTCGTGCCAAAGAAATTCCAGGCGCACTGCGATAAACCGAGGAAAGACGCGCGCGATAGATGACGATTGTTGTTCTAAAGGACAACACCTTTTTTCACATTTTTTTCAGAATTTGGACAAAGGTAGTGCACTTCTGAGGTTTTTGTTAATCCTTGTCCTTCATTAAATGGTAGAAGAACGGTGATTTTGTCTAATAACTAGGGCTGGATATCCCTTGATTATGCGTATAAAAGCAAACACAACAACAATAATATCAACACAAGGAACTTAAATATGCTATAGTATGCCGTCACGAAATCGTGACCTCGGGGTCGTCGAGTTAGCTAAGAACAAACAAAGTAAGTTTGATAACCAGTGCGCTAATCTGGCATGTAGTTTTTTTTTAGAACTGGCATTAGACACACTTACATGTGTCGGAAATGTATAGCTTTTCGAGTCGAGAGATAACAATGAGCTATTTTAATGTTTTAATCAGCACCCTGAAACAAAGCGGCACGCTTAACGTTATTTATTTTCTGTCTTTCATCTCGTGACCCACACCATCCACTTAGGATCGCAAATCTAACGTGTGTGTGTTTCATTCTCCTGCCCTCCTTTACTTGTTGTCTTTCTAGTTTAAAACCTTCGTCGCCGTTGTCGTTCCAAGTACGGAATAACGATGAAAAACGATAAAGAACCCACTATTCCCTCTTTATTATTTCGTGCCCGATGCGCACTTGTTTGCAAAGCACGACGCCCCTTTGTTAATGGCATGTAAATACAACTGTCTCACACTCCAATTTCACGCACATTGAAATGAAATAGCTCGGCTTGAACAAGCTAACGACCCTATTTAAATGCTGTCGCCCTTACACGCTTCGCCAGTTTCCCGATGTGCTACCGTGCAGATGTTATTACCGGAATCGGCCTGCCATGAAAGTTCAATGCTAAGAAAACAACAAAGATAAAGTAACCTTTACATAATGCAATTCGTATCTCAGGTGTTCAGGTATGTGAGAGAAGTAGCACAGTGCGGTGTTCTTCTCTGGAAGGCTGCTTGTAGAGCTTACACGGATGACGCTTTTCAGTAAACAACACAAGCTTTGCTGCTCAATTATTTTGCTTTCGCTCTCCGACTCTTATTTGTGCCTTCTCTATTATGCTTTTGTGGATAACCAGGTAACGAAATAAATTCAAGGCATTTCCACTATAGCGAAAATGGAAGTCAGTGATGCAGAGCGACTATGGCGACTCTAGTACACTGAATAACGTTACAGGTCATTCATGTCGTTATTGACTATATGGATAGAATACAGAAACATGCAGTCGAAAATTCTGGTTTTTCTTTTGCACGTGGCCCATATTATCTCGTCAACGACAGCCAAGAGCGGTCGTGAATTGAAATCGTCCAAGAGATAATAAACCCGGTTCTTTAAAAAAATAGGCCTACTATTGTGATAGGGCGTTTGTTTGTAAAGCAAGTTGTTTTACCTTTGAGCCGAAATTTTTCACGCCATTCGGCCATGTCGGCAAACCCGTGCTGTTCACTTTTACGCAGTGTCGTTCTTTATTTTATATTTTTTGACACAAGAGCGCGGGACTGGTCGAGTATTTCGGTTCTCAGAAAACTGTTGTTTTACGTGACTTTTGTCCGTGGACGTGATTCACCAGAACCTAGCTTCACCTTCAAAAAGGACGAAATGGCAAGGGTAAAAACAAAGTGAGGAAATTTTTTGACCGTCTTAACCGCACAGATTCAAAGTCTACCTTTGTTTTTTTTTTCTCGCTGAAAGGCAAATTCGAGAAACGTGCAGGAGCTCAAAGAAAGAACCCAAACACTGCCACTTAATTATCAGAGCATTTCGCCGCTCTATCTGCACGCCATCTACGAATGCATGAAGAGCGTGACGACACCGTCGTTCTCCATGCCATCGCAAGTTGCGGCGGCTGTCCTGAACAACATCAACGTGCTCCGTTACTGTCAGAGCATAGCAAGTGCTCAGACACTGCTGACAGTGAGTAAAATGGATCGCTGAATGTATCCTGCTGTTCTGTTTGTTACTTTCTTAATTCTTACGCGCGAAGCTCACGCAAGGAAACTGGGTATGAGAGAAGAGCCTTAACTTTTAATCGACGCACGATGAACTCTTAAAAGAGGTCCATTGAAGCGATGCCACAAATAGCAACGTGTGTGAAGCTAGGCGTGTTGAATTGACTCTAATCTTGAAAACAGGTTTTTTTTCTATGTCAGATAGTCGTTTTCTGTGTCAACAAGCTTGTTCGCAACGAACTTCCGATGTAGCTGCGCTGAGAAAAGGCGCGAAAGAACAATGCACACAAAAAAATATTGAAAATTGGTGTGCTCTTCTTCGTTGTTCTCTGCAAATTATGCTGAACGCAACTATTTTGAAATGCTACGCCAATTAGCTCAAGTAAATATTTTTCTGATCGCAACGGAAGTTCTCTTGTCCCAGCATCAACCAGATATGCTTCAAGCAATTTACAGTCTTGGTTCGAGACCAAGTTTCATCGAAGTGACACGACGTTGTGTTCCAATAGTTGCTGGAAAATTGTGGCATCGTCAGTAACGACCTCGCTGATGCTGCTCCCCAGTCCACCCCCGAGAACGCCCAAACAGCCGTGATACCCTTGTCGAGAACTTACGCTGCGAGGGCCCTACGTTCGTTCACTAAAACAGTGTCACAGAGTTAACTGAGCGACTCCAGTGTCCGGAACCGCCACCTACACAAACCGTATTCAACAAGAAAACTTCAAGTTCTATCGTACCTTTCCCATTGTGACGAAACTTTACTCTGCCGTCTATTATCAAAGGCACCTTTCACGAAGACGTGCTTTTGATGATATGTGGGGTTTAAAGTCCCAAAACCACCGTATCATTAAATGCCGTAGTGGATGGCTCCGGAAATTTCGACCACCTGGGGTTTTTTAACGTGCACCCAAATCTGAGCACACGGGCCTACAACATTTCCGCCTCCATTGGAAATGTGGCCGCCGCAGCCGGGACTCGATCCTACGACCTGCGGGTCAACAACCAAGTACCTTAGCCACTAGACCCTAGCCACTAGACAGCGACGAAACAATAGAACATGTACTGTGTACCTGGAATCGTTAAGTGAGTGAACGCAACGTTCTACGCTCAACAAACTAAACGGTAGACCGTTTTCCAAAAATAAAATCTTCAGATTGGGGCTTTATGCGTTGATTGATCGATATGTGAGGTTTAACGTCCCAAAACCACCATATCATTATGAGCGACGCCGTAGTAAAGGTCTCCGCAAATTTCGACCACCTGGGTTTTTTTAACGTGCACCCAAATCTGAGGGGGCTTTATGCGGCGCAGGCCAGAAAAGAAGACCAGCAATGTTGCGTTTCCTTTTGTTTTTTTTATTTTGTTTTTTAATCGTTCGGATTAAGCAACCGCTTTTAACGGGGCAATGAAGAGACGCACGTATACTCAACGGTGCTTTCTTCCTTCTTCTTTCTTTCTTTTCTTTATTCTCGCATCCCCCCCCCAGTGCAGGGTAGCAAACCGGACGCACGTCTTGTTGACCTCCCTGTCTTTAACTCCTTCTTCATGGGCCGAGCCGAGAACCGCTTACTGGGGCCAAACCTGGCCCTTTCAGTAGGTGCGCCACAACTTTCTCTGGATTCCCGAATGTTCATTGTTCGATGTTGTCAAAACAAGAATTGCACAGTGGTGCTAGATTAGCAACCGGCATATTTCCTCTACATCGGCTACCTTCCAGCCTGTCCGCCGAGGTGGTGTGGTGGTTACGGTACTCGGCTGCTGACCCGAAGGTCGCAGGTTTGATTCCCACCACGTCGGTCGCGTATCGTTGGAGCCAAAACGGTAGGGGCCTGTGTACTCTGCGACATCAGTGCGCGTTAAATAACACCCCCAAAGCGACAAAATTTCCGGAGCTCTCCTCTGTGGTGTCTCTCATAATCATATCTTGGTTTTGGGACAATAAATCTCAGATATTTCTAGCTTTCCAACCTCGTGTTCATTTCAGCTAATTCCTGTCACGTGTGAACATACGTACGTATTTCTAGCGAGTGCTAAGCTAGCAGGAGCCAGAAGCATCATTGATGAGGCTACATGTTAACATTCCTGAATAACACATATATATTAAAGTGCGATAAAACAAATCCTTCGTTTCCACGTACCTGCTTCCCCGAAAATAGTCGATTTTTCTTAAAAGAAAGTGAGAAGAAACCAACGGAAGACGAAGAAATGTACGCTTCGCCACTTCTCTCATTTCATGGCACACGGAATGAGGAGAGGTCATTCCAATAATGCATTGTTCGAGGTCGACGACGGAAACGCGCCTCGAGTTAAATTTCATTACAAGGAACCAATTTCGTTAAACAGCTTCCCAATTAACGGACATCTTCCCACTGGGCCCTGGTTGAGCCGACTTGACAGCTGCTGCAATCTTCCTTCCACGGGAACCGGGATTATAAGCAACCGTGGCGGCAATTTACACCCTCGCCGAATAGGAATATAAACGGGCGAGCCACGATCGTTTCCATTGCTTCGATTGGGACAATTATTTTCATCTCCATTGCTTTCCCGAAGCGCGAAATCAACGGAGCTGAAGCAATTTCGATGCGCACGCAGCTTCGCATACCTAATTAGTACGCAACACATATTCGGCGCGTTAATTAAACCTTCACAGCGGGCTCTACTATTAATTTGTCTAGAACATTGTTCCTTCTTACTTGTGCGTTAGTCCTTGGGCAGCAGCATGTCCGCTTTTCCGGCAGTCGCGCATGTCGGTGCATATTCTGACTTTCGAAGAGTGGCGCAAAAAACGCAGAAAGATGGTACAAGTGCCCAGGATTGGCGCCTACTCGTGACTCTATATCTGTGTTTTGTTCGCTGGCTTTTTTGTACTGTTGTGTTTAGTTGGAAGCGCGTACACGTCCTTTGCACTTAAGATTTTTTTTTTCTGTTTTAGGACGCAGTTTTTAGGCGCATGTTCCTGCGCTGAGCGGCTTCGCAGTTGGCGTACGCGGCGTAACCGACAGATCGGACAAAGACGAAAGAGGGCGAACGCGGACATTACGGCTGTCACAAGCAACTGGCCTCATAGCCCGCTTTCTTCCACGGTCACCCCCGCTGGCGCCACGATCAAAGCTCGATTGGCACGTGCACAGCGGCTGGCTACGCTCTGCACGAGCTGGTCAGTTTTTTTCTATCAAGACCAATGGCAAGTATGGTAAAAGTCGCTGCATATGCATCTAGCATTCAGGATGTAGAGATATGTGTCTATAATATGTTTACATTGCAAGAAATGCCTACGCAGAGAACCTGAACCATTTACCGACCGACAAATCAGCAGTTAAACTATTAACAAGCAGTGACCACGTAGTGTCTGTTCCACTAGCAAGCGGTTCTATGTTTACTATGTACGATGTTACTTAATGCTACCGAGAGAAAAAAAAACACTTTTTGGTAGATAGGTGTGGTGACTGTACCTAATATATTCGCTTGTAGCTTTTACTTTGCTTTCATTCTTTTCTCCTGTCTATTTGTTATTTATATTCAAACATTAGTCATCTCCCCAACTTTCTAGACTAGCAAACCACAGATTCCGTTACTAACTTGGTTGAGTTCATGCCTTTGAATTCTCTTTTTCTCTCTATCGCTCTCAGTATCTCTCATTATCTTCATCCTTAATTCACTTCTTTATTCAAGACTTAGATCGGATGGTGTAACACTACATTCATAAGGCTTCTACAATTGAAGCTGAGCAGAATCAGTGCAAAATGAAGCACTCATCTCAGGAGGTGGTCCAGCAGGTCGCGCAACGCAGTGCAGCCCTGGACTGAGGGCCCCACACAACGCACATGTTCTTTACATTCGCTAATGAAACTTTATTCTCTCTTCTTTTCCGCCAGTTCTCACACACGAAAAGGGGGGAAGGCGGAAAAAGAGAGAAATTAGTACAAACAAGGAGAATAAGCGTGCCAGAGAAGCCGAGAGCAACGAAATCCTGTAGCGGCAATGTATAGCAGTCGTTACACAGCAGCAACAGCGCCACCGGCAGTAAGCAAAGTTGACACTCGCGCCTTGACCGCCACCACGCCCGCCAGCCGGGGCACTATTTTGACAGCGGCTGCGCCGGCCGAGCAAACATAGCTTCGGAGCATCAATGTCGGCAGCAGACACCCCGCCAACGGCACAACTTCTCCCCCTTCTCGTCCCTTAAACCCTCCATCACTGCCACTGGATTAGCGAAATGTGAGAAGCACTTGTTTTCCTCCTGTTGCCAACAGAGCGAGACTGCTGCGATCAGCTTTTAGGTTTTTTTTGTTTCTTCTCGCTCTGCCTTTGTGCGCATGTCCCTCAGCTTCACGGGCAATCGAGAATGTGTACTCATGCCGTACGTCACCGTAAACAAGGGGACCTCGATGGATGCCTGTCCCTTTACGAATTTTTCGAGATTGCTTGAAATCCGAGCTTACGTGGGCTACTATTGTTTCCCCACTGAGTCTGATTAAAAAGCGTAAGAAAGATTAACGGATCCGTTAGGGATGTGTGTAACAGAACTATATTTTTGTTTTATTACTTGAAACTTTGATGAATGAAAAATCGCTTAGCAAAGTTTGTCGCCAGAGTCAACATCTCGACAAGAGGATTGCCTTCGTCAGAGCAGTAAGCAGCTTTCTTTAGCGGTGTATTGGCGTTCCTGATTACGATGTTAATGATCACGTGTATTTGTAAAGAGCGTAAAAAGACAAACAAATTGTTAATTAAAGTTGAACCTACTGCAGGCTCATAATGGCCGCTAAGGAGTTGGTTTATCAGCAGGTTTTGCTTGCTGGCATAATGCAAATTGTTCTCGTAGTAACTCGTTAATGTTCCGCGAAAAATTCAACACAGCCTGTGTGGTTTAGAAAACTATTAATAATATGAAAACACCCATCAGCGTTTCATAGATGATTCCTTCAATATATGACTGACGTGATAAGCGAGTAATACTTACGAACAATAACGTAGTTTGTGTGTTTTTCAACTTGTTTTGAGATGAATAAGTTGTGATGAAAGTCTGAAAGTATTAACACAATAAGATTATTGTGTTAATGTGTACTACGTCACTATGACGTGCCGCATAAACATATCCTGGTATGGCACTTGACACCCCAGAAATTAAGTGATAAGCGTTGACCTAATATGAACCAAGGTAAGCCATTTCGTAAGATAAAACTTATTTTATCTCTGAAATAATCATTGTCGTTAAAATATATAGTTGCAAGTTTGTCACAGTGATTACTGGGATCACCATTTGACTCTGAAGATTAGCTAGGTGGAGCACATTAAGATGCATGGGCACCTGAGAACTAGTCACGATGTTACACTTTCGGCAGCGCTTGTCATAACGGTGTTGCCGAAATTTCATGAACGCCGAGGTTGGTCGAGTGAGTTGGTACAATGCATCATCTCTGTCAGCCGTGCAGACAGACAAGCATGAAAGGGGAGTGCCCATCATCCGTCTCTTACGTGAACGCCCGTTACCGCTAACATTCTGCCATGAAGGATTGTACTCAGCACAGTTCGAACAGAAGTGTAAAACAAGCAATAACCAAACGAACAACTTCCCCGACTCATTGATGAATAACGCGAAACGAGACTACATCGTTCAGTGCGAAGCACTTCACCTTTCGTTTGCGCGGGTGTTCGGATGCAGGGACACTGGAAATGACTGAAGAGAAGGAGGAAGTACAACAGTGCCAAAGAGCGCGTCCTTTCTCCCGCAGAGCGGCGCTTCGGTCGATATGTGCAGAAAGCCCCTTTTCCAACTTCGAACGGTGGAGCAGGTTGAGTAGCAATATGTTCTCGAGGACGTGAATTAGTTCCTCCGCGGGGCACTCATTGTGAACAGTGCTCGCTGGTTGTCGAGTCGGACCTCTCTCAATCTTTTTCTCTGACGTGGGCTCGCACGTGGTGGCCGCTGAATAAAGAGCGAAATGGCGAACTCATTGCCGCTTGCGGCGGCTCTGTGAGTGTGTGGAGGGCAAATGAACATTTAGGAAGATGTTTCGAAATAAAAAGCAAGAAATTCAGTTGGTGAAATAGGTTTTGTAAGCGCGTATTACTGCACGCTTTCCTGGCATTTACGATGGCAAGGTTACGAAACAGTTTTTGCCCTAGCTACTCTGCTGTTAAGATACATGGTGCTTTTTTTGTGTGTGTTATGAAAATCGAAGACGATTCAGCGGCTTGACTGATTATTCATACTGCATTCGGACACAATATGGTTTTTGCATTAGCTGCTGTTGAACTTTTATCATTGCATTGCTGTTCGTTCGAATAACGTGTGGTTTTCTACTTTTGTCATGGCGCAGCCTTTCAATCACTTGATGATCTGGCTGCCCTGCCGTTTGCACTACAGTTATGAACGGAACTCGTTATTTACATGTCACTGTGAATGATAAACGAAGAGCATAGAAGACAAGTACATCCCAGCGTCATCGTAATATTTGTCGTTTGTTCGACAAAAGAAGCTTGGCTACGGTTGAGCTTAGCTGTGCACCAACTAAAAATTACGGAATCTTCTGATGCAGAAGTCATGACAAACGACACTTCTACGTGGCCGTCACTTCAGCGTGACAAAAGCCTTGCCACGCTCGCAGTATAACAGAGGTTTCGCCAAACCACTGAGCGAATGTAAATTTAAACTTTCGTCCCCTAGTTCACGGGGTAAACCAGTTTTATTGATTCATATGTCAGGTTTAACATCCAAAAAACTACCAATATGATTATGAGTGACAATATGATTATGAGTGACACCGTAGTGGAGGGCTCCGGAGATTTCGACCACCTGGGGTTCTTTAAAGTTCTCCCAAATCTCAGCACACGGACCTACAACATTTCCGCCTCCATTGGAAATGCAGCCGCCGCAGCCGGGATTTGATCCCACGATTTGAGGGTCAGCAGCCGAGTATCTTAGCCACTACACCATCGCAGCGGGGCGGGTAAACACGTTTTCGAAGTCCTGATTGTTTTACTTGTTTTCATTGGTCATTGTCTCGATAGCGCGAATAATTTACTACTCCTTTGTATACGTTTTTGTTATTACATTCAGTGTGCAGGGAAAACGTTTATTTCGCGTCAGTCTGAGAGCGATACCTCCCTTTCATTTCAAAATTCAAGTTTGGGTTAGTTCGTTGTAGTGCTAGATTACAGCTAAGAAGCTACAACTTGCGATGAAAATTTATAACACAACAAATATTTCGTGGTTAACTTCGACCTCAATCCGGACTTCGTCGACGTGAGGCTTTGCTTCCCTGTCGGCTTTAGTTGCCTTCACAAAAAGCATGTACAACCCTCATTGGGTGACGGACAGTACGGAATGCGATGCCTGCGGTACCGAGGAAAACATCGACCATCTGCTATGCCGTTGCCTTCGATTTGCCTGTGAGGGACAAAAACTTTCTGACGTTGCGACGATTGTAAGATCAGCTACTATCTGTGCTGATGCTGCTGGAGCACAGTGCTCGTCTTTTATAGGCTCAAAAGGCAGTAAAAGCCCTGTCGCGCTTGTGGAGGACTATGGGCCTATGTGAACGCCTTTAACTTTTGTGTAGTGCCACCGCTGCATACACGTCAGACCATTGACTGAGAATCTTTTAAGACGATTATCTTTCTTGAGAACCGTCAACGCAAATATTTTGGTCTGTTTGTCTGTACAATTCTCTGTCCACTCTTAACGGTACCGGTACTTTAAGTGGCACCAGCTGATAACTCAAACAGCCGACCCCATCCGCAGCACCCAGCAATATTGCTCAAGATTCAGCATTCATACTTGTGCGATTGTCGACTAAAAAGCAATTATTTCGCATATCTGAGGCACCATAACAACACGTATATATTCTGTATGTGCGTCTTTTACTGGAAAAGGCATACATAAGAAATTCTAAGGACCGTAGCGTTTATCACGCGGCACTGACCATGCATGCAAACTTTGAACGAAGACGCAAGTGTTTCCAACGCTTTGCTAAGACGACACGGTGGTAACACCTACCCGTCGCCTTGCGGTCTACACCTTATCAGCGCGCGCCCGTCTCAGAGCCACGAGCTTCGTTTTCCAAGATAACTGCCAGATAGTGCTCATGTCTCACGTGTGACGTGACTTGATGCACTCGTTCACCTTCACTGCACGCTCGAGGCACTCTAACGCAGCGCCTCCAGAATACCACTCACCGATTTTCTTGCGCAGAACATCAAATAAACGTTCTGTTCACTCTCTCCAGACGCAATTAGACTGTCGTCTTTCGACGACATTGGCAGTGTAACTGCAGATACGGAGCCAATTTTTTGTATCTTCCTCTTCCCTTTTCTCTCTCTTTGATCTTTATACTCCACTTTCCCATTTCCCTGCGTAGGGTAGCAAACCGGGAATGTGCCTGGTTAACCTTCTTGCCTTCTCTCTTGTTGTTGTCCGTCCGTCCGTCCGCCCGTCCTTCCTTCCTTCCTTCCTTCCTTCCTTCCTTCCTTCTTTCCTTCCTTCCTTCCTTCCTTCCTTCCTTCCTTCCTTGCTTCCTTGCTTCCTTCCTTCCTTCCTGGAATCAATAGTCAACTTGGCCCCAACATTAAAGCCACACTGAAAGATGAAGAAACGCATGGGCACGACAGAGGTGTCAGTCCTGTCTACGTGTTTGTTAGTGTTTCAGTGTGGTCATAATTTTGGCGCCAAGTTGACCATTGATTCCCCACATGAGCCAACTATAGCCCAGCACAGATTAAAACCGTTCTACATTGCACGCAGAATATTCAGATAGATAACAATGCTTTATTCGCTACACTGAAGAGATAGAGAGAGAGAGAGAAAATTCATAACCTATAGCACTTGCATAGCTTCATTTTCAACGACGGCAGGCCTTTATGACACGTGGTGAACTTGTATATTCTAGTAGAATGAGAACCTAGAGGAGGCCTACTTCAAGTCTGTCTCATTACACACTACCATTTAATAAGGAACAAATACAGTAGTTCATGGCATGTGCCTTCGTTCTCGCTGTGAAGCAGCTTGTTGCGCATGATAACTGTGAATAAAACGACTAGGTAATGCCAGCAACATATGCGGATCCTTGCGCACTCGTCTGACATTTTTATGCTCTGATTGACTACTACCAAAACAGATGCAAGACAAAGCTATACGTCTTGCATCTGTATTTTCAAGCAAGCAAGAAGCTATACGTAGCGACACCGATTTGATTCGGACACAAACTTTCATCATGGCATCAAATCGTTAGCGTAGTCAAACATCTGTTAGGTGGCAGAAGTTTTGCATAATGCCGATTTTATGCGACTTACAATGTTTCTGCTGCGCACTATCCCGTATTTTATTATTTGAGCATAAATACGTAATATAGACATTTGTATATGTTCTAAGCTACAAAACAAGTTTCCCCAAGAGTGTTCTCGAACAAGCCAGGCTGCGTGATGGGCGCGCAACAAGCAGTGTCTCACAGCGGGCTTCGCGCCCACTTCCACGTTTAGCATAACAATGGTAATTAAGTTCGCGCCGTGCTTTGTGCACACCCAGCCGTTCGCTTCTGGGCCTGGTCGCGAAATGCATACGGCCAGCCTGTGCCAAGAGTGCGAGCTGTCACCGCGAGAAACGAGAACTCACAACTGCAGACGCGAAAGTGGGGCGCCGCGTAATAGGAATGGGAATTAATAATAACCGCTCCCTTTTAAACAGTCGCTGCGCGGCTCCTGTGGTGCATGTTATGACGGTTGCAGTTACACTTTTTTTCCTTAACTCGCGCTATAGCTTGCTGCGCTGCGGTAAGCTTTCCGCACTCGTCGCTTCGAGTTTTCGAGTATAAGCTACGGAGTCGACGTGGCAAAGGAAGAGAGCAACATGCTTTAAGAAAGCGATGAACTTGATAAGTAAAAACTGACAGATGTGTAAGTGAAGCGTGGTTTCTTGAGGCACCAGATGTCGTGAGTTCGCGTCCCTCTCATTGTTCTCAGCGAGCTCGGCATGGCGTGACCACAAAATAGTGATAACGTGACACTAAAAACTGTCTCTCACTTGCGAGTTTCTTTCCCGAAATCATGGCACGTATCGTCACGCCTTCGAAGCAACCAGCCGCTGAAAGCGGTTCGAGAAATTTTGCTTATGGTTGGTTGGCCCAACCACGGGAAACTAAGCAGAAGAATTTGGAAGAACGCCAACACAGCAAGGAGTGAAAAAGAACAAGACAGAGCACTGGTTACTACGCCTACATTCTCTGTCTTCCATGAGAGCTCTTCGTGGTAATGGCGTTAAACATGACGTACCAAGTGAACACTGTTCACAACAATCGTTTGCTCTCAATTCGGCAAATATGCCTTATAATAAGCCCAGACTCACAGCTAAGGTAATGGTTATTTATTGATTGATTGAACAATCAATCGATCAATTGATTGATTAATTGATTGATTGATTGATTGATTGATTGATTGAAAATCAATTGAAGAGATAGAGATATGACAAAAATGCAGGAACCTGTCAGCCAGATTTCGTGCTGTGTTCTATACTCGAGGGAATGTAAACGAGGGGTAAGAGAAAGTATGGGTGCGGATAATTGCCAATTCACGTGCACCGTGTGTAGCACCTACAGGTGAGCACTTAAGTCAATGGCCTTGAAGTACTGCAGAAGAAGTCATATGACTTTCTGTCCTCATGAGTTGAGTCAGGTGAGGCTCACAAAATATCATCTTACATACATGGCCAATCATCAAGTTTCATCAAAAAATGCAGAACAGTGTGGTCCTATTCGTCAAATCGACAACGGTGGGTTGACAAGCAACTGATTATCTCTACATGTGAGACATGTTCGTGTTAAAGCCAACCCGCTCATAAAGTGAGGCTTTGGCGTTGCATAAAAATTCTAATATTTCAGCGTACCGATGCACATTTTCAGCTGTCAAAGGTACACAGCACGAGCATGACGTAGTTATACAAAATATTTTCAAGTTCATTCGAACATAAGCTACTGATTTTCTAAAGAAATATCAACCCAGCGGAGTCACCACCAGTGAATGAACTTTCTTGCTTCCCTTCCGTTCATGGCGCAGGATACACTCGCCAACGACTGCACTGCTGTTGCAGGGACCTTTCTTTGTCATGTATCATCAGCGCCCGAAAAAGGCGCACTGGAGTTCTTCGTCGTCCTTGAGGATAACTACTGAAACCTGTTACACATGTCTAAATAATAAAAAGAAAAAGCTCTAGAGACAGGCACGTTGCTTTGGGTCTGGCGTTTATATACCACAGCCTTCGCGCTCGTTCGAAGGCAGTTTTATCCCAGTGCCGCGGGGGAAACGGAATGAGTGCCTTTTCCGGTCACCGGTCCTATCCATTCAGTGTGTGTAGGCCCGGCGAAAAGACAAAGCAGAGCCGCTCGACACACACAGCGGATCCTTCGAAGCCAAGGAATAGGTGGTGGGGGCAGGGGAGGAGGGGGGCTCTTCCATTGTTTACCCGTCACCCTCGTCGGAGCGTACTAAAGACCCAGAAGACTTCGAGGCAACAGAGTGGAAATTGAAGCCACAAACGACTTGCTGACCTGGCCTCATGGACAAGTGCACCAAAAGACTTTCTTTTACTAGTCGAAAAAGCAGGGGGACAGCGTTTCACTTTTAAAGACGATAGCCTTTCTTGGGGACCTTCGACGCAAAAATTTTGTCTGTCTGTCTGTCTGTCTGTCTGTCTGTCTGTCTGTCTGTCTGTCTGTCTGTCTGTCTGTCTGTCTGTCTGTCTGTCTGTACATTTGTCTGTTTGTCCACTCTCTTAACGGCATTGGGTACTTGAAACGGCTGACACCATCCGCAGCACCTACCAATGTTGCTCAAGGTTTGGCATTCATACTTGTGCAATTGTCAATTAAAAAGCAATTATTGCGCATGTCTGGGGCACCATAACAACACGTATCTATTATGCATGAGCGTCTTTTACTAGAAAAGGTATGCATAAGTAATTTTAAGGACCGTAGCACTTATCACGCTGCGCTGACCATGCAACGCTTGGACGAAAAGGCGAGTGTTTCCAACGCTTTGCTAAGACGACATGGTGGTGGCACCTACCCGTCACCTTGCGTTTCACAACTTATCACCTCTGAGACCGGCGTGCACACCCGTCTCAGAGTCACGAGCTTTGTTTTCCAAAATAGCTGCCAGATGGAGCTCATGTCTCACGTGTGACGTGGCTTGATGCGCTCGTTCGCCTTCGCAGCATGCTCGAGGCACTCCAACGCAGCGCCTTCAGAATAGCATTCACCGATTTTCTTGCGCAGAACATCGAATAAATGTTTTGTTCACTCTCTCCACCCGGAAGACTATCGTCTTTCGACGACATTGCAGACTAACATGCAGATACAGGGAAATTTTTTGTTGATGTTTTCGTACTCACGCCTTCTTTCTTGACCTGATGCGAAAGGCTTCGTTATTTGATTGATGTCTCTGTCATCAAGGTTCCCGAGGTGTCAGTTACTTAACTTTATTTCAGCTTCATTTCTCGCAAATGTTTGCTGAAATGATCATTTTTATATTTGTCTCGTGTTTTTTTTTCATTTCACTGTAAGTAGGCAACGACAACCTTCTTTGTAAAAGTCCTGCCGATCGATTCAGCGCAGATAAGAGTGCTTCGTCCCCGTTGCAACGATTGCCAAATTTAATGAAACACCGCGAACATATGGCATGCGGCGCGTCTCCGATACGAGACGCGAGAACATAGGCGTTGCCACGTACAGAGCAGCGCTGTGCGATGTGGTGAAATTAATGAAAAGAGAGAAAACTAAAGCGTATAAAGGCTACTCAGACAGACGCGACGATAGGGGCAAAAGTACCGTTGCAACGAAAGAAAGAAAAGAGTGATCCTATAAGAACTGCGCTGGTGAGTGCAAGCACAAATAGTTAAAAAAGTATAATAGACAACCGACATAAAGGCATCCCGGAGTCTCGGACTCGAATCCGCAAAAAGGAAACCTTATTCCCGGGATTGCGGACAGATGTAAGCGGCCAACGTTCGCAAATCTGATTACATGGCACATTCGGACTCGAGAGTGTGGTATGGGTGCCAGCATTCCAGCATCTTTTCTTCCACGCCAGTCACCTGATCTGTTCGCTTTTTACTATAAATATCTCTCTTTGTTGCCGCTTTCAGGGTATCTCAGGACGGGACTCATGTCACGAGTGGTTCGTTAAAAGAAAGCACCGTCTCTTCGGAGTACAGCAAAGGGAATGCATGATCTCAAATGGCATTCACACTGCCTCTTCCTTTTTTCTAGTGCTTGCTCCTTCTGTACCAAAATTTACGGCGTTAATTTGGGCGCAGTATTTTTCCCATTACTTGTGCGCTGCTGCGGGAGCGACGTTCAGTTCTGGGTGACAATTAGAGCGACATTGCTTGACTCTATCGCTGGTTAGACGCACAGGCTGATCGACTGTAATGGTTGAGCTGGCTGCGCCTTTTGGTTCAGCGCAGAGAGAACTTGAAGAATGCAATGTGAGCAGGAGTTAAATTGCAGTCGACTTCAATTGAACCAGCAGAAGTCCCAATAAGGAGTACATTAGGAAGATAAACGAAGTTTCGAACATCAGTTTCCTTTTGGCCTTTTGTTTTCATGTACGCGACATAGAATGGTCCCCGGCTTGTAAATTCAAACCTAGCTCTTACCCACATTCCTCATGTTAATCTTCGTATATGCACATAAGTGACTACTGCCGGGCCCGTGAATTCAATATGTTCAGTTTGGGTGCCCATTTATTGCTATAAGACTTCGTATTGATTGCTAGCATCCCCTGAGAAGGAGTACTGCAAATAAAAAAAGCAGAAGGGCGCAGTGCATAACTGGCTATAACATTGCATGCTATTCGATGGGAAGAAAAAAAGCCCAGCATATCCACAAAGTGAATGATGATGTGTCGAGCGAAGTGTCTGTCTGTCTATCTGTCTCGGTTACACCTGACGCAAGACGAGGTTACACTAAGAGAAGCTTCACCACTAAACACTAACGAAAGGGAGATTGATTTATATGATTGATGCATACGGGGGGTTTAACGTCCCAAAACCACCATATAATTACAGGAGACGCCGTAGTGGAAGGCTCCGGAAATTTCGACCACCTGGGGTTCTTTAACGTGCACACAAATCTGACCACACGGGCCTACAACATTTCCGCCTCCATCTGAAATGCAGCCATTGCATCCGGGATTTGATCCCACGACCTGCGGGTCAGCAGCCGAGTACCTTAGCCACTAGACCACCGTCTAGAAGTCAAAGAAGTCAAGGAATCAACGAAAAGCTCTCGTAATTCTGGCGTCTGTTGTTAAAGAAACAACTATTCTTTTTCTCTTGTAGAGCCCTTAATCTATGTGCGTAAATTTAACGCACCGGGCTCGTTACACACGCCCGCGAGCAGAATGATCTAAACACTGCGCATGACGCCTGCCTTCACAGGACAATGCGCATGCCAGTCTGCACTACTTACCAGAGTCACTCATCTATTTACTAAAATAATGGACAGCAGATGAATCAAGCAATGCATAAGAGATGTATCTCTTCCGCGATTTCGGATTCGGGCTGCTTCTTCCTATATCAATTCGCTTATGATCTCTTCGAAGACAGTTATCCTGGCGCACTTGTCTGCACTGCGGTACCACTACGCTGCGGCGCCGATAATGAATGGCTTGGACGCGCTTCTCCGCTATCAGCAACGAGCACCCGCGACAAAAACGTAAGGCACAAAATAAAAGATTGAAGTGAATACCACGAAACCGGCAACTATACACTGCGGCGCCCGCATAATATAGCGTTCATTACTGTCACCGCTTGGTGCTACAGAAACGTGCGGACGTGCGCTCCCCCCCCCCCCCCGTTATCTCTATGCACAACCCTTGAAGCACAGTACCACGGCCACTCTACGCAGGACGCGCTGGCATGCTGATAGATGAGCAGCTGCAATCGCCAGCCGAGGACAGCGGGCGCAACCGACTGCCACGGCAATTGGGCATCGCGTGGCCCCACCCTGACATTCGCGAAAGAAACAAAAGCAAACGTGACGCATGGTCATTGCGGCCTGCGCCGGTCAGAAACACGCCTCTTCTATGGCGATGGAACCGGCGCAGACGTGCCGTGAGTGCGGTTTCTGGTAATGCGAGTATCTGTGCGTCGGTGTCCAAGAATATGCGTACGCTTGCCAATGCATGGCGGGCTTAAATATGCGTGCGTGTTATGCAGAGAGAGAGATAGAAAGAGAGAGAGATAGAAAAAAAGAGAGAGAGAAGGACAGGGTGTTCGTCCACGAAAGCAAGCAGGACTAGCTTAAAGCTCGGATCGTTCTGATTGGCTCATGTTCGTAAACACAACGATAAGTGCAAAATAGCAGGCAAGGAACTGAAGTAGGAAACAAAAATTCAGTGCGTAAGATTACACAGATTATATAAAGCAGAACAGCTCACCATCAGGAAGAGGAGGCTAAAGAGGTGCGCTTAGCCTAAGAAAAAGAGTTATCTTACTTCTATTTTCTTGAGACATGTAGACTCTCTTTTGGGTCCAAGGACTCTGAGGCAAGAATATAATAAACTCCAAGGGGAGTTCACGTGCCTCTTTAAAGAGGGTCATATATATATATATATACGTGGCTCACCGAAGAAAGTAGCTCATTGTTTAAACGCGGTAACGTGCAAGAACTCATTGTGCTGAAATCGTGGTGTCTGCATCGGCGTCATTGGTTTTGAACAAGAGTTTGAAGTAGAGGCAAACAAATAAATAAATAAATAAATAAACACCTTAATTAAGTGAGAATTGAACCCAGGCCTCCTGCGTGGCACGCTGGTGCCGTGCCAAAGAGCCATTCTAGTTTATTTTTTTTTTTGCCTTCGTTGCCTCGCGCATAAAAATGTTAAAGCGCAATTTGTAAACCAAGGGTTAGTGCAATGATACATTGTCATCTGTTAGCTGGCAGCATTTTAAAGCTTTGGCACATGCAACAGTGGTAACACTGTGGGAACACACTCCGGTACAACCATCTCGCACTTTCTGCATTTCGACAAAAAGAGACACATCGGCAAAAGTAATCGCGAACAGGTTTGATTTCAACATCTGCATTACGAAAAGCCGTTCGGGTTTCGCCATACACTGGACCTGCATACTTTAAGGAGCCACGCCAGTGCTCGAAACCACGTCCTACAAAAAAAAAAACGCTATACGACTGTAATTTATTATACGTAAAGGGAAGATTATCCTTAACAAAAGTATAATATTGCCCATGCAAATGGTAAAATTGCATCAGGCGCACGTTAAAGAACCCCAGGTGGTCGAAATTCCTGGAGCCCTCCACTACGGCGTCTCTCATAATCATATGGTGGTTTTGGGACGTTAAACCCCATATATCAATCAATCAATCAATTGCATCAGGCGTCAAAACATGTGAATCGCGCAACGAGTGGGTGGATTAAAGCTACCCACTGATTACAAAGCTGCCATATCACTACAAATTTATCAACCTCATCACATCGTTTAATCCAGTGCCTTCTCAGGCTATTGTGAAACAATATCATAACGGCTGTCATGGTAAATAATAGTAATCAGAAAGACAAGTGTTTATTCACTGGTGCTTCTGCAGACAAAAAAAAAAAACATCGGTTGCTGCACCCTTGGTAACGATAACGTAAACAAAGAGTCAGTACATCTCGAAACGAAATATTACTCCGCGCGTGGTGTGGGACGGGTGTCTCACGAACACCACTACGACGCTCCGAAAACACGCGCAAGAGTAGCACTTGGCACGAGAACACTCTCCGAACACTCTCCGTGTGCGCGGCTTCATAATTCAAAGGAGTGGCACCAAAGCTAGGCGGCAAAACATATTTGGTACCCGTCCTACATCTCACAACACTGAGCGGATGACGTCATGGGCAGGCTGCTAGAGTAAGCGAGGCGAAAGATAAAGAGGCGTGCTCTCCGATGCATTAATGCCCACTCTGTGTCATTGCTTATTAACACGTCCACTCTGCCTATTTAATGCAAGAGGACGTTAGTACGATGCAGTCTGACGAACTCGTGGCCAGTCGTAGCCAGTGTCAGGTGGAGAGAACAGTAACAACGGAATCAATTTACGCTTCCCGTGAAACGGGATACGCTCCGCTGATGGTGCGATTTAGCGGACCGCATAGTCTCTCTATCGCACTCTATTTTTTTTTTCTTGTCTCGCGTGCGCTAATCAAAACCACTGTTCTGATTGAAAGCGAAAACAGAGCCGACGAGGCACATTCCAAGCGTTATCAAACCAATGACTGTTACACATGAATAGTATTTTATCAGTGATGTGTTCTCTCCCCCCCCCCTTTTTTTCATGTTCCTTTGTTGCTTTCTGCTCTTCTCACAAGCGTCCCCTATCTAGTGTGTGGATAAATACTAAAAGTGCTCATGGAGCTATTTACCTCTGCTTATATGTAGTGCTTTCGCTATAATACACGAACATTCATACACTAACCAAGTTTACAATAAACGGTATTGGCTCTGGACGAGCAATAATTTTTAACAGAACAGAAAAATTAACAAAAAAAAATAAATCGCAATAAGCTGCTGAAAAAAACCACTACACCTCAACTGAAGAAAGAAAGAACACGTAACTTTTAACACATAAATCAAGTGCCGTATATACATCATTCTGGCTGACAGCTTCCCAACATTATTGTGAGCCTCATGTCGAGTGACGACACTGTAAATATATATATATATATATATATATATATATATATATATATATATATATATATATATATATATATATATATATATATATATATATATATATATATATATATATATATGTTTTCTTGTTACATTTTTCTCCCACGAATACGTGTAACAACGACAGGGCCAAACCAGGAGGCGACGAGCCTCCTGCACCACTAGATAAATAATTGACGTGCCACGTATCTTGCTTCTCCGCGATGTCGATTAATGGCTCGGGAAACCGCGAGCCAAGGCAATGAATGACTTCGGCACGCCCTATCAAAAGTATTCCCAGCAAAACGCTATCATGAGGTAGCTTCTGGCGACGTGGCGAAGCTTTCCCCGTTGTACGTCACGAGCTAGCGAAGCGGAAGATACATTGGGCAATAAAGGCACTCACCGGGGAGCCGTTAAATCCGTGTTTACTTTGCTAAATTTTTCGGTTCCCTCATTCACTTGCCCAGCATGCAACGCGACGAGAGGAACTAATAAGAATGGCCACGAAATCGCATGCATCTTCACTGTGAACTTGACGAATACCCAGGAAACGAAGAGGAAGATGACAAGAAAAAGGAAACAGATGACTTTAGAACTACTGTAGAAAACGAAGGGTGAGGGGAGAAGTAATTAAATGCAGTGGTGGTTAATTGCCGCTTACTCGTTCAAACGTAATCAAGTTGACAGAAAGAACACAAGTAGCGTACACTCGTTCGGTTATTGTAATTCATAGGTATTAGCATTTAGACCCGATCAACAAAATTTTTAGAAGCGAAGCTCCTTAGACTCGCACAATGTCCGTTGTCGCCGTCATTGTAAATCCCCTCCGGCGGTTCGTCTTTACGCGACATAGAACGTTTAAAGCACGCATATGGTTTTAAAAATATATATAGAGAGCTCTGTCCGTCAGACCGTTCGTGGGCATGTCCATGCGTCCCGTTCCGCTGTCCGTTCATGCATGCGTTCGTCCGTGGGCGCGTCCGTCCGTCCATCTATCCATGCGTCTATCTGTCCGTCTGTGCATCTGTAAATCCATACATCCGTGCATATATTCTTGCATATATCCTATAATCCATACGTTCGTGCGTCCGTCTGTGCGTCCGTATTTCACACTATTGTCGGTGGCTTCAACGTTGATATTGTTGCACGACATCGGCAATAAGAGAGCATCAGGTAGACGATGAAGACGATGAATGCGATCGCACTCGTGTTGTTGGTGCTGTCGTTACTCCATCTTGGCTGCAGCTGCCTCTGAATCTCCCTGTATATTTTGTAAATATATTTATTTCATTCATAGTCTCCCCCCGGTGAAATTTGTTGGAGGTGTGTGGTATCGATAGCAGTACCTCTCGCGGACTTCTTACTTCATGACATTATTCTTCACCATGGCACTCCTCGACAGCTGCTGGCCAATTGTGGTCGTTCATTTGTTCAAAAAAGTCGTAAGCGACATCCTTCGCGCGTATTCAACACGTCATAAGCTCACTACGGCCTACCACCCACAAACAAATGGTCTTACCGAGCGTCTAAATCTAACCTTGACAACAATGCTGTTCTTGTAGGTTTTCAAAGGTCACCTTGATTGGGATAGTAGTTTCCCATATGTGACATTCGCATACGATTCGTTAGCCACGACACCGCTGGCTTCTCCCCCTTCTATTTATTGTTCAGCCACCATCCAGCGTTACCCTTCGAGAGTCTTCTCCCATCAACTACGCAAACGGTGACAGAGTACACCCGGGATGGCACTGCTCGGGCTCAAGTGGCCCGCCAAATCGCGCAGGGACATCTTTTTGGCTCGCAGCTCTCTCAGAAGGCCCACTACGATAGCGATCACAGAGTAGTTCTCTACTCTTCAGGATCATCAGCCCTCCTCTAAACACCACACCGCCACGTTGGCCTTTCTTCGAAACTCTTATTCCACTACTCGGGCCCTTACAAGGTTTTACGCCTGCTTACTGAGGTCACAACGTGAGATCACTCCTTTGAATAGTCAGTCGTCGTCGTCTGCACCCGCCACTGACGTCGTCCACGTGTCCCGTCTGAAACCATTCATCTCCGCATATGATCCTACTCTCCCTTAGGCGCCGAGATGGTGCTAAGGGTGGCGGGGGAGGGGGGGGGGAGGTATATGTTACACGACATCGGCAATGAAAGAGCATCAGGTAGACGATGAATGCGATCGTGCTCGTATTGCTGTTGCTGCTGTTCCTCCATCTCAGCTGCAGCTGCCTCTGACTCTACCTGTATATTTTGTAAATATATTTATTTCATTCATAGTGTCATCCCCGTGACAATATTTTGAACCTTATGACCTATATTCGCTCTATCATCAGCATTGAGTTCGTGCGTCGGTTGCCAATCTTTAGCGTCTTCAAGTAAGCGCTGATATTGTAATGTTTTAGACACATTCTTTGGGAATGTGAGGGTCTTCCGCCGCCTCCCAGAGAGCTTCTTCCCGCTTCCTCAGAAACGACATGGGATTCTTTGATAGGGTCCTCAGACGAGAAATTGCAGAAAGTGGTGATTTCATGGAGAAACGAGGTCGCCGCAGACAAGCGGCCACCTCCAAACCCCTTAAATTTCTTTTTATAGAGTTACATCTTCTTTAGGTTACTTTTATCCGCACGACTCTAGTGTGCTTGATCTTAAGCTTGAATGTTTCCAAGAAACGAAGCGTTCAGGATTCAGAAGAAAGAAGCACAGCAGTGCTTAGTATAGACGACGGCGAGCTTTAGGGAAGAAGCTACTTAGGGTCGAGCCATCGTCATCCCTCTATGACGATGACAATGACGCTCATGACGATGAAGAACAAGCGTTTCAAACCACACATTTTCGCTTTGCGATCACGGCACAGCACATGCAAGGTTACCACTATACGTCTGGACGATGACGATGAAGCACTCACTATGCATCCATGTCATTCGTGATTCTGATGATAAGGGAGTTACCCGCGACACATCTGTAAGGCATTATGTCTACTTTGTGCTGTGATTGATGACGACGAAGAATAAGCGCGTTCAAGACGCCGTGGATGAAAACGAATGTGAACGCGCACTCTCCCGCGAAGCTGCAGCGGCACGAGAACGCCGGAAAGCCGATCCAAAGGCGGCGAGGGCTCGCGCAGCTTCCCCAAATTTCCCCCGAGGCAGCCTAGCAAAATACGTCAATATAGCGATGCGACTCTATGATACATAATACGAGAACGAACCCTTAATACCGGCTGGTGACTTTATTATATAGACTCATGAAGGACGACTGGCTTTCGCAGCATATTGCATCATGATATGCTCGGAGTTGCTTTTGATATGATCTACAAACAACAACAAAAAACAGGGGGGTGGGCAAGACCTCGTCTATACGAACTTCCGATTGCATCCCATCCAAGAATCCTGGGCTTTGCAATTTACTGATCACAAGAAAGTCTTAACAGAGAGAAAACGAAGTCCTCCCCTTAATACCATACACGACCAATAAAACAACATACTACACACACGTGTTGCCACTCATGTGCATGTTCTGGTGGGCAAAGTATGGAGTATTCATGGTTACCCGAATGATTCCCCGGAGCTTCGCCCAATCATCATCATTCACTTCGTGGATATGCTACAATTTTTTATATGTAACTATTTGGTGCTTTCGAGTTAGGCCTAATATGCCGATGGGTTTGTAGGAACAAGAACCATGTCTCTTGCTTGTTTCAAAAAAAATACCGTTAACTGCACGGCAAGCGCCACCTAAGGTAGATGACCTTATCTAGGAGTGCGTCTTAACGCGTGGCACAGTACAATGTAAATATGCGACTACCTTGAACTAACTTTTTCTGGCATATAAAGTATGACTTTCTCATCAAAACTTTTACCACTAAACCACTTCAAAATATTAAAACACAAATGTCATAATATGGCAAGCCTAATTGGATATTTTTATAAGCTTCTAAACCCTGTAATGTTGCATCCGTTTTTTTCGTATTTCCAAAGCACGAAAACACCTGGACACTCGATAATTTTTTTGTATGTTTCCGCATACGTTTGCGTGTATATGCTTCAAAAAGATGCTATGAAGCCTTAGTGTGACAGCATACCTTGCATATGGTCCCAACACCAGCGCAATCGTAAAAAATGGGAAAATGAAACGGGCTGTTTGCTTGTTTCTCAATGTCGCTGTAGGAATGCGCTGACTTGAAATCAGAAAAAAAAATTGCCCGCAGCTTCCCTCGGGGGAACACTGAGGAGGATGCGGAGCATATAATTGGTTAACGGGGTGTTAAAGTGCGACTTACTTGGGTCGATGGCTAAATTGGTTAACGTGGTTGTGAAATGGGGTGTTAAATTGCGACTTACTTGGGTCGATGGCTAAATTGGTTAACGTGGTTGTAGGAGGGGGTGTTAAATGAGTGAACACGTACACACGTATGCGAAAGGGCGGCGCTGGTCGAAGGGACGTCGATCATTGTTTGTGGATTCGTTGGAATTCATTTCACCGCGACCTTGGACGTCGACGCGCCGTACAAACCAACCGACGAGCGGCAACTGAGCGAGCGAGCGCCGACCTTGAGTATATATACAGCGCGACGGCGCATGCACTGTCAGCTGTTGAATGTTCTCGAAGCGCGACGGCGCATGCGCGTCCACTGGAGAATCAGGAGAATTGTAGATGTCGAACGCGGTGTGTAGAGGAGGAAGGGTGCACATATGGTGGAGGAGTGACGCGCGCGGTGTGTAGAGGAGGAAGGGATGCACAGATGGTGGAAGAAGGAGGAGGAATCTTGCGGACGGCGCCGCACTACAAGCCTCGAGTATTAGATGCTCCGCATCTAAAAATAAAACAATTTTATAAATAAAAACGGGCAGTTAGAAGACCCTGTCATGTCAATTTTATTGATTGATTGATTGATTGATTGATTACGTGCGTGTTTAGGCTAGGTGGACGATTCAGGTTCGGATGTTACGTCACTCTTAGACTTACACGCAATAAAAGTGCACGCCAGTAACGTCACTGCAGCGCCTGTGTGCACCAATTACATTTTTACATCGCCGCTTCCAAAATAAATGACCTATATTAACGTGATAAGGCACCAAATGAGCAATTAGGCACAGCTGGTCTAGGTAAGCCATAAACACTGAATAAATAAACTAAAGCCCAGGTATCCAAGTAACATGATTCAATAAGACGTAAATTGTATTTTTTTTTCATATTGTGCTCAACGGGAAAAGCTGTAGGGCTTCACAGTTTTGTAATTGAAGTTTGAAATTTACGTTAACATTCTATGTTCTCAGTATCAGCTATCTCAGACGCGGGCGGAGCTCAGCGTATATCTGTTATGTGAAGCTAGGTCTCGTACCCGTCCATCTACAAAGATTAGAGAAGACGCGGCCAATGTCCCCTCCAGTCAAGGAAAAATGAAACGCTATTCAATATGAATTCAATACATGTAGAATTAGGGTTGAGCGTACGTTTAGGATTCGATCGAAAAATAGCAACCCTCCATAGTCATCTATGCGTCACTCCGAGGCGCAAGCAGAAGCGTTGACCGTTCTTTCATTGGAGAAATGCTTAAAAAATTTAGCTCTGACAGCAAGTAGGAGGATTTCACGTGGTGAAGTAGAGAAATGATTGGGCTGTAGGTGCTCTTCCAAGCTCCCGGTGCTCAAAACGAAATGTGTTTCAATCAATAAAAAAGGAAAAGGAATATGTCCACTATAGCAGCGGATAGAGAAAATAAAGAAAAAAAACGCTGATTCAGAGTGACGAACGGAGCTAAGAAGCTAATCTTGGATTACATGATGAGCGCTAAACGTATAAGCAGTGCTGTGCAGGTAGTTCAGTGGGTAGCAGCAGTGATTGAAAAGCTGACTTCAATAGTAAATGTAAGGAGACCAAAGGAAATCACTAATTACATCACTGCTCTTCCAAAGTTGAGTACGAAGTACTCGAAATCGTCAAACAGTTTTTTCTAAACACATCTGAACCGATAATGTCTTTAATCAATGCGACATCAGGCTGCCTAAGCTCGTAAAATAGAAGAAAAATTTTTGAAGGTCGGGATTTGTGGAAAGTACGTAACAATAACTTGGATAACTGGTACAGACCTTAGGAAGAAATAGACGCTTGTTTTTGCATCAAAGTCGGGAGCCCCACGCAGAGTGCTCAGAACGGTTCATAACGGACTAGCGTTCAAACGCGTGTTGTCATATAAATTGTACAAGACTCAGTACTCCCAGAATTTATGAGGTTATAGGCGCATGTCTGCCGTGGCGAATTCAACAACACAATCGAGCCTGAAGCCTCCCTCCCAATATCACGTTGTAACCGTTTTCTCTGCAAGCTTCTGCTTATGTCATCATGTTCGTCGTCTCTCTTGCTGTGTCCATTTTGTAATGACTGCAGCGCATATATCTGGACGCTGATCAACGTTGGCCATTAAAAAATAAATAACGACGTGTTCAAACGAACTTGCTCGGTTTTATCATAAAGGTTGATTCTGCTGTATTGTGCATTCAGTGAGAATCTCAGTCGTATGAATGTTCGCTCTGTCACTCAGTAATATTTTATTTTTTCTGTGTCTTAAACATGACCCCACTGACTACGAATTCATTCTTTCTCTCTGTCACATAGAAATTTTTCAATTAATATGGACTGACTCTTCCTGTTGTTCTTTTAAATGATACTTGGGATCATGTCATTCCATAGCACGTGCATGAATTACCTTTAGTGATAACTTGAAATGATCCTCCCAAACTTTGCCAAAATCATGCACAACGTATTATGCCGCAGAACATGTTCAAAAAAGAGCAACGGGGAAGTACCAATGAATTTTGTACGCCGGAGACAATCAAAATGTAACTTCAAGGCGAAGGACGTGAAATAATAATAACAGAACTCGTCAAGTACGCTGCTCCTTTATATTAGTGCAAAAATACTTCTCCGTTCGAATGCTTATTATCAAAGCTATCTCGAGGGCTTATTTCTCGACTATTCAAGTAAATAAAAAATAGCTCTACTACATCGAAATATATTTGTGAAGCATTAAGCTGGAAACAAAAAAAAACAAGATTTCAGCCACCCTCGTGCAGTCTAAATGACACTGCAGTGTAATAAAGTGTCAGTGCACAATTGATAACACGAGACCCTCCATTCATTTCACCATTCTGCGAAACAGCAAGGAAACATTCGCTAAACAAAATAGGCAAGAATTGACACGATGCATGAAATAAAGCAAGAAAGACGAAAATAACGAACACTGAAATAAAGAAATCCTGCTTTTTTGTTTCATTTTAACCGGTGAAACTGGCCATCATGCTCCGCTTTATCGTAAAGAGAGCAATTTAGAGGGTCTATTTTTCTTCGCGAATTATTTTCGCATCACCATGAGGTTCTCGAAAATCTTTTTTTTTTCGAGCTGCCGTGGTCTCCATCCAGGGGAACGCGCTATAGGTACGAGCCTCAAGCCCAATGGGAGCGACAGCGGATTTATTTGCCATCTGGGGAGAAAAATAGAAGGCTCGTGAGCGCCTGCAGAATCCTGCGTCATTCCTTGTATACTACGTAAGTGCCTGCGCCAAAAATGGCGTTCGCCGGTTGATTAGCTAGTTCGAGTTTCATCGTTTTACAGTATGCGTCACATGTTACAACCATTCGCGAAATCGCTGCTGAGTATTTTTTCAAAGAACGCGAGCGAGAACGCTGCGTTGCCCTGAACCGCCCATTTCACTTGTGAAAACCCATCTCAGTTCGTAAGGCAGTATTGTTCTTTTGGCATGCTCTCATTCGCTCGGGTATAAAGATGTCGACTATCTATCTATCTATCTATCTATCTATCTATCTATCTATCTATCTATCTATCTATCTATCTATCTATCTATCTATCTATCTATCTATCTATCTATCTATCTATCTATCTATCTATCTATCTATCTATCTATCTATCTATCTATCTATCTACATATGGGGGATCTTGTGATCACCTCTTTAACTTTGTGTAGACTCAAATTGTCATGGAAGCCTATAAGAGACTTTGCGCGATATTACTCTCTGGTAACGACACGTATTACGTGAAAATCCTGTCGCGTACGTCATTGAACCCTTTACTTCAGAGACGCGTGGCTCATACATGTTTGCCTCGGGCAGCGGTACGTGGCCATGTGCCACTGCAGACTGTAAGTTTTAATTCTGTGAACGGCGAGGACAGAGCGTTCACAGAAACCGACATCGGCAGCGTAGACCCGACGAATGCAAAGATAAAAAAATATGAATGGCAGCAAGAATCGAACCCAATCGTTCCGCATGGCAATAAAATATCAGCTTTTTTTATGTATCTTGGCTATATTTGCTTATCTGGGAACGTGAGTTGTTTCGGAAAAACATATTATTCAATTTACCTTATTGTTTGAAAGTAGAGAACTCTGCATTGTTCCCAATCCCCGAATAGTTTGCATGATAGGTACGAAGGGCCATGGCTTTTCTTTGCGACGTTCTGCCTCTACACACCAAGGTCTCTTCTGAGCTGAAGGAAAAGAGATAACTTCTTTTATTCTGTCATGTCTTTCTCACTCACTGCGCTAAAGATAAAGGTGCTAAATGGCTTTATTCTATAATATCACTTGCAGCGAAATGACCTTGAGCTATGCTCTGCTTCGTAATCAAATTTCACTGGTGAGTTGAGTGCACGATTCTATTGAATTAATTACGCGACTTTCGCATCTAAACCGCAAATAAAATAATGACAAGAGAACACAACATAAACGGCAACGCGAACCATGCCTAGACATTGAAAATCTCAGTTGGAATATATACTTAACCTAACCGTATTCTTTGTGTGAAGGTGCTTTTTTAATGCATGCAAAGCATGTTTTCATCGAATTAGTGAGAGTTTTGGACATCAATCAGCCTTTCACACACTAATGTCTTCTTACGCGCTTCGGTGAAAACTTGCGAAAACATTGTAAGGTGCCTGGCAGACGCCTGCTACTCAGTCGAGCATTCCGCTCATGTACAGGTCCCATGCGGAATATTTAGTGAACAAATTGGAATGAATTTAGGTTCCTCTTGTTTCTTCATGTTGGACATTTTCGTTGTGACTACACATGCATATGTCTTGGCCGATTAACTGTTTTACGCGTGCTCACTTTGGGCAGCTTTAATCAAGGCTTACATGAAGTGCGTAACGGTTATATGCGTTAACTGGTAATTCGGATGGTACAGAATCAGAATTACATTCATTTACCTCACACCACTCAATCTTGAGGCGAAGTCGCATTGACGCTTATTCCTTTGCACTGTCGACAACCACGAAGAGTAGAGGCTCACAGAAATATTGGTTAGTACTGAGTTTTCGAAATGGTGCACACTTCACTGCAGGTATCGTTTCAAAGAGAGAGAAAAAAAATTGCCCGCAGCTTCCCTCGGGGGAACACTGAGGAGGATGCGGAGCATATAATTGGTTAACGGGGTGTTAAAGTGCGACTTACTTGGGTTGATGGCTAAATTGGTTAACGTGGTTGTGAAATGGGGTGTTAAATTGCGACTTACTTGGGTTGATGGCTAAATTGGTTAACGTGGTTGTAGGAGGGGGTGTTAAATGAGTGAACACGTACACACGTATGCGAAAGGGTGGCGCTGGTCGAAGGGACGTCGATCATTGTGTTTGTGGATTCGTTGGAATTCATTTCACCGCGACCTTGGACGTCGACGCGCCGTACAAACCAACCGACGAGCGGCAACTGAGCGAGCGAGCGCCGACCTTGAGTATATATACAGCGCGACGGCGCATGCACTGTCAGCTGTCGAATGTTCGAGAAGGGGGAGAAGCGCAACGGCGCATGCGCGCGCGTCAGCTGCCGATGTTCTCGAAGCGCGACGGCGCATGCGCGCGCGTCAGCTGCCGATGTTCTCGAAGCGTGACGGCGCATGCGCGCTACATTATACAGCTAGCGAATGTTCGTGAAGAGGAGAAGCGCACGCGGTGTGTAGAGGAGGAAGGGTGCACAGATGGTGGAGGAGTGAAGCGCGCGCGGTGTGTAGAGGAGGAAGGGATGCACAGATGGTGGAAGAAGGAGGAGGAAGCTTGCGGACGGCGCCGCACTACAAGCCTCGAGTATTAGATGCTCCGCATCTAAAAAACATTTATTGAATGAAGCTTGTGGGTGAAGGTGGGAGATTTCCTTATTCCAGGAACCCTCTGGCCTGGCCAGCCCGCCGAACCCGACCGACGAATTGACGCTGCTTGACCAGGTCCGGCTGGGAGATCGCAGCCTCCCACGCTTCACTGAGGAGGTCTTGGTCCGCATCTGGTGCTGCTGCTTGTAGTCTTGGGACGTTTACTTTGCACTGCAGTAGGAGGTGTGCCAGAGTGTCTGCCGCATTGCAGTGAGGACAGATGTAGCTGTGCAGCGTTGGCCTCATATGGTGCAATAGTACGCCCTTGGTGAACGTGTTGCTTTGAAGACGCCTGTAGTCAGTCGCTTCGTCTCTTGTGAGTTTTGGATGTGGCGGAGGGTATGACCTGTGTTCGAGCCGATAATGTTGCAGCAATGCATAGTACGTTAGTGGTACGGGTTCTCTTGCCTCTGATTCTGTTGTTGAGTGTGAGATGCCTCTGAAATGAAATTTACAGTGAGCCGTAAAAATGCCCCCTGCATAACAAACAAGCAATTGTTTCGTGCATTTCTACATACATAGCGTACAACGTAGTTTATGAGTGTTGTGCGTTCCAGCTTTGCACGCATTTTCGCACGTTTTCGTCGAAGTAGGGGATGTGCACATGCAGTGACGGCTACCGTTACGAACCTGGTACGAAACTTATTACCACTTCCAATTTGTTCCGACTAAACAACCACGGTACAGCAAAAGAAAGTCATTCGAGACAGTTCAGCGAGCTGTATAGAGTCTGTGCGCGAAGTTAATGGTCATAGCACTCACGCGAGTGCTTCCGAGCGTAATAGTTTCAGCAAGTGCAATTTCCGTTTCAGAATGGATGTTCCCCTTCATGCTGCTATTGGCTTGCCGAGTTTAGTATTGTTGGGCGCGGAACAGGGCAATTGAACGGCAGTGCCATACAGGACACCAAGAAGAGCAGAATTTTCGGCACTTCCGAAGCCATAATAATGCGCACGTATTCCGCGCCATCGTAGTATACAATACTGCTCGTTATCTCGTACTGCCAGTTCATCCAGACGGACTTGTTCGGTATGCCTCGTATCTACATTAGCAGAAAATATTTTCACTTCGAAACAAAATTAACTGGTTTGGCTGCTTTACAAAAGAGGAGAACAAATTTACCGTGGATTTGTGACTGGAAAACAACATTTTGTTTTTTATTTAAGCCAGCTATAAAAGTGTGTTGCCATGGTATCTTGGGAATTCAATGCCACTTGTTGTATTACCGCTTAAAAAAAGCCTTGTTGTCCGGAAACCTGTACAAACTGTCATGTACAATCGTCATTATTACAAATTGGAATGCAGAATTTGTTATTGAGCAGCGATTACTGGTCATCTGCAGTACGAATCCGGTGTAGATGTTTCCAATTGAACTTTTAGTGCTGAAAAAGCTTTTGCGCTTTGCAACTGTGTTTATCCTTCATGAACTTGTCAAGGTAATAGAGTGATTCATAGTCGTACATATATACTTCGGTAGGTTCAACAGCTTTGCTCCTCGTATGGGCATGTTCACTGCGAAATGTAATTGGACCTCACGTGTCCTTCGTGTCATTTTGCAGTTTATTAGCGATGTTCTTTTTTTTGCAATTAACGCGTCAGCTACTGCTCTTACATGCCACACTTCGTGCTGTCAGATCGCCAAATCATTCAGTGGGAGAAACTTTCTGAAGAAGTCTATATCAGGAATAAAAATAAAGTGGAGGAATTTAAGTATTGATAAAACATAATCGAAAAGTAATTTGGAGAAAGCGGCTTTTTACTCTTGAGCGGGGACCATGCGGTGTCGGAGATAATGATCAAGCTAATAGAAAGCTCTCAGTTATGGCGCGTAATTCAAAACGAAAAAAAGAGTGCACCGGCCCTACTGCCTACTTTAGTCCTCGAAAAGGAAAGTCGGCGAAAAAATTGCAAGTTCTGCAAAAGCTACCGGTTCTGTATTCACTCCCAAACGTACAAAAATGCATTAAATAAAACGCTTCAGCTCTCCTACATGGTGCCTTCTACTGACATTTTAATTAGTTGGCCAATAACCACCCTAGTAATTTTATATTCTCTCACTTTTGTTGTTACGAAATCCTAAAAAATAAGCAAGAAAAGCAAAAAAATAACGAATCACAAAGCCTTCTTGGGAGATCAAAATGATTTTCTCAAATAATAAAGCGTAGAGGAAGCAGGGAGTTCTGAAAGCGGAAATAATTTGAAATTTTTCTCTGCCCGTGGCAGCGGGAAATGATTCTCGCTCCACGGAAATGGGCCTCGGATCTGACCGCGTGGCTTGCGAGTAAATCGGATTTTAAAATGGGGCTCCGAACGCTTGTAGCGCTATGACGACGTCAATTTTTTTTTCTCGCCGTGGAACACGTGTTATACGCTGCCGGTGCAGGCGTTTGGTTTCTATTTTGCCGGGTTCGGAATGAGGGCCCAGCTTTGCTCTACGTCCCATCCCTCATCCGCGAAAGAAGGACTGCCGATTACCGCGGCAAATTATATGACGTATATTAGGCGCATATATCAAAGTCTTCGCGTTCCAATTTTACTTTCCAATTTTTTTCAACTCTTTTCTTTTTTTTTTTTGCTTGCGTCGATGGGATTTAAAATCAATCAAACCTTCCCCGTGCGTATGCTCGGGAGATTGAGACTGAAGTGTCTACCTTTCGCGATGAATAACATCGATGTAAAAAACAAAAAAATGACACTTAGAATGACCTCTTATCACTCGAAGGCAGCGCTGAAGGTTTTTTTTTCTGTTTTGAATTTTGCAAATGAAGAAAGGTACGGGTCCTATGAAGCGCAAAAGAACGCGTTGGGGCTCGTTCTGAGTGCTTGCGAAGCCGAAGACTTGTTAAGATCGTGAGGAAGAGAGCTTTCACAGGAAAAAAAAACGGTGAAACGATGGAATATTCTGTCTCGATCGATTCGCGCTTTCGTATGTCAGTACTAAAATATTGGAGTAGAACTCATAACTTACTATAAATATTTGAGCAGGCAAATGTAAATCTATCAAGATTATGGAAAATTCTCTGTTTCCGCCCTCCCTCGAAGATACTGTGTTGGGGAGGTGGAGGGGTAGCTTTATTTGGGTTCTTGGAAATACTTATGCGTTGAGCTTTCAGCCCTGCATCACTCGCAATACTTTTCACGAACGGTTGGACAGCCGAATAGTAAATTAGGCTGATTTCCATAAAATTTTTACGCTAATTAGTGACCTGATCGAAATGTAGTATGAACTACAAGCGTTTCAAGCCCGTTTATGTTCGATATTCTAAGTATTAAGCCTTGGTTGCACAACGTTTTGACTGCACTAAGAACATCAGCAGTGGTTATGACTAGTTTTAAACAACATACGACAGATCGTCAGCGATCAAACGAAAACTATGAATGAGAACATGAGAACAAGGTAGTCACGATAATGAATCCTAAATTTCGCTATTCTGCTTGTGATGGACTGACTGAAAACAGCAGCAACCTCAGCTAACTAACAAAAAAGGATCTTTAGATTTCCACGTTTTCTATTCACGGCTTAAGTCACGTCGTTCACCGAGCCGATCTCCGAGTTAAACCACAAGCCCTTAAGAGGCACTCCACAAAGAAAAGGCCCCCAGCAAGGGAAATAAAGATGCCTCTTCTTCCTTTCTCTTGCAAACCAGCGTGAAACCACCAGATTCCCTATTGCTTAAGAGAGATCTCCGATCCCCGCGGGCCATAGGTCGCGAATCCCGAAGGGAAGATGACGCTAAAGGGCAACAAGCGCTCGAATTTTTTTCCGACTCGGCCAGCGTCTCAGAGCTCGAGTTTGTTTCATTTGAGCGGTTCTCTTAAGTCTATATATCTGCCGAGTGAATGTTACTTCCATCTGTCTCCCGGCGTCTCCCCCAACTGCTCTCCCCAGCAGAGCTCAGCCGATAGCATAGCAAGAATTGCCAGCTCTTTCGTGAAAAAGTGGTCCCAATAACCTGCCGGTCTAACGGCTCAGCTCGTACTCGACGCAGAAAGTAGAGACAAAAAAAAGTCGACTCCAGGCAGAAGCGAAGAGAATGGAAGGTCAAGAATGTCGCGACGAAAGGAAAGAGTGCGTTTCCAGAGAGACACGAGACGGCGGACACACAGCAGCAAAACGGCGAAGTCGAGCGAATGCGCGGGTATGAAAAGAGCAAGATAAAGATGACGCCTGGAAGCCATCTCCACCTATATTGTCCCGCCCCCCTCCCCTCTCACGCACACATTCGCCTCGCACGCCTGTCATTTCGACCGTGAGAATTGCCAGAAGTATTGCTCCCCGTAACCCACGCCTGATCAGTATTTCATAGTTGACGATGCAGGCGACGTAAGACACAAAGACAAGAGCGCATACCTTTTGGCTTCTGCGTACAGTTCTTGTTTCATTGCCCGTTTTCTTGCGTACGACACACTTTACTTTGTTTTTTTGCCTTTTTGCACGTGCTGGTGTCGTTCTGCAGACAAGTGCACGATGCGCTGAAAAGCCTCTTCCTACATTCCTTCTTTACATTTCGCTCGCCACCGCTTCTTCCATGTGCACGAACTGACAGCGACTACTCCGGTGCATCGTCGGATGTCAAAAAAAGTGTTCAGCCTGCGTATTAGAAAACAGCCTTGAAGAAGGAAGTCCTCTTGTTGAAACGTCAGCTTCATCAATACCCCATGTTTACAAATTTTTCATACAGCGCTAGAGAAGCCACCCTCGTGACACTACTACCCGGTTTTTTTATCATCTTTCGTTCTCAATCTTTAGAAGAAATAGAAAAAAAACGACTAAGTAAAAAAAATCACAGCATATCCACGGAATGAAAAGTAAAAAAATCACAGCATATCCTCGGAATGAAAAGATGAGTGGGGCAAAGCTTCGGAGGGTTTTATCAGTAGAACGTGAATCTGTCCATCTGTCCATCAGTCCGTCTGTCCGCCTGTCTGTTTGTCTGTCTGTCCATCCATCCATCCGTTGGTCGGTATGTATGTATGCATGCATGCATGCATGTATGTATGTATGTATGTATGTATGTATGTATGTATGTATGTATGTATGTATGTATGTATGTATGTATGTATGTATGTATGTATGTATGTATGTATGTATGTATGTATGTATGTATGTATGTATGTATGTATGTATGTATGTATGTATGTATGTATGTATGTATGTATGTATGTTCGTCCGTCCGTGTGTCTGTCTGTCTGTCTGTCTGTCTGTCTGTCTGTCTGTCTGTCTGTCTGTCTGTCTGTCTGTCTGTCTGTCTGTGTGTCACAATAGCACAACCTACTGAGTGATCCATAAACTATAGGCGATCACGAGCAGGTCACAGTAGAAGGACAAAACCACGGTTTTAGCAGCTTTTCCCATAAAACCAATCCGAAAGCAGTTTCGGCGATGCGGCCACGGCACACTTTGCGACGCGAGTCCGAAACAACACTGCGCTGTGCAAACGCTGTTCACGAAGCGTAAAGCGAGCGAAGAAGCCAACGTGTTCAAAAGTAAGAGACAAATTTAGTCGTACTTCCCTTCCTCATTGGCAAACTGCCGCTATGCGTTAAGGCAAGCGCACCATCGCACGCAATACGCATGCGCAAATACATGCATAAAGCAAGCGAACTGAAAGAAATAGCACCACCGGCGTTGGCATGATGAATATGCCGAGGAGCACATAACCAAGAGTTGCTCAAGAGAAAAAAATTGAAAAAAAAGATGTAAAAAAATCAAACGGGGCTCAGTGTTGTGCTGAAGGATCGTTGCAAGTGGAAGGGAAGTGTTACCTCCGCCTTCATTGCCAGGAACAATACATGATGCCGCATGCTGTTGGTATTACTTTATTTGCTTTTCTTTTTTTTTGCTTGTTTCTTTCCATGGCGTTAGTCGCTCTCTGCTCAGTCTTTGCTCGCCTTTCCCGCAAGGCCGAGAAGTGCCTCTTTTCGTGCGTGTACAGTGTAGCCCGAAAGAAACAAAAGGACTTCGCCGCCTCGTGAAAGATGAAGTGATCATCTTTATGTTGACTAACTGAGACTATAAAAGTGGCTGCTTGTGACACTTCCGTTGTTCTTCCTTGCTCCTTTCATTCTTGACACTTTTTCCTGAGATCTTTAGTGAGGAGCTTAAATCAAGGACCTTTTTTTTTAGATGAAGTTATAGCCGCGAGAAAATCTCAAGTTTCAAGACGCCATAAGTAACCTGTAGCCCTCTCTATTAACCCGCTTCCTTATAGGTCAGATATGAAAGGTGTTGAAAGGCAGAACCTTGAGTACTTGGCTGTGTTTGTATCACGTCATCACCATGAGTGTGCGCTTCTTATATATGCTCTTCTTTCTTTCTTTCTTTCTTTCTTTTTTCTTTCTTTCTTTCTTTCTTTCTTTCTTTCTTTCTTCAAGTCGATCGAAAGCTTTTCATCATACATGGGGTTGCTTAATGGCTTGCTTCGGCTGGCCCCATACTGCAGATCTATAGGTCACGTCAAGAAAACTGCGCCTTCAGACACAAAAAAAGTAACGAGTGTTAGTATCCTAAAGCAAACTTTCGTCTGAAATATTGTCGAACTGTCTCTCCAGTGAGCACATCTCATTTACTCATCACTGACCGGAGAAAACTGTGGCAAGTGATTGCACAGACAAACTCGTGCACGACTATGACGCTCGCGTCAATGCACCATCGTAACAGTTGCTGCAGTTTTTGATTCAGCGATAGCATTGGTATTGCTGGTTTCAGTACTAAAATACCGGTAATGTCATGAGCTGGAAAATAAATTACACTGCACTTATAAACCTCCCGCCCTACCATGGATTAGTTGAAAGATTTTTTTATTTCACTTAGGCGGGTAAACAAGAAGAACGCTTTCGGCGAGGGACTCCTGCCTTTCTACCAGACGGAAGGAAAAGCTTGTAGCGATACTCTACAAGGACATAGCGTTGTCGCATGATTTACTCTCTGACAGAACGAGCAAGCTGTGCGACTCAGTATTTTTTTTCTAGCCATGCGCCCAAATAAGAGAGACAAAAGGAAGCACGTTTCCCAAATCACACCTCGACGAAGTCCCTGTAGAGTGAATTCCCGATTTTCTGGTGTGGTACTAAAGAAAATGACAAGAAAAAAGAGTAAACTTGACGCCAGCTGAAATCAAACATTCGATTTATCGACGGTGTCGAGCCAGTAGACTCTCGAGAGAGTGATCTGCCTCGGGGCGTGGAACGAGATAGGCGCATTCTCTTCCGTTTCGAGAAACAAGTCCGCGAGAAATGCTGAAGTTCGCACTTTATGCGGCGAAACTTGCCACCGTATTCCGCGAGCCGGCACGTCGGAATCGGAAGACAGGAATGCGAGAACAGCGTGGCACCACCGGGGGACTCGCGTTACTGGAGGGACTCTTAATAAAGTGCTCGAAAAAACCGTCTATCCAATGTTTCACGAGCCGAACGAACATTAACACCTTCTCAAATGCGTTTGCCCTTAGGCGCTGATGTTGAGTGTGTTTACTGGATTCGCATCATTCTCTTGTTCTTAAACTACCGAACGTACGTTGTACGTTGAAGCGAAAATAGGTTTCGTTGTCCCGAAACGACGCTAGCGAAACGAATCGAGCGACTTGCGTCTTATTGGTATTTCTGAGTGACAGCGCTACAGCACCCCTTGCTGGCTGTCTGCATACGCGATTTAGTGCAAACGCAACGTGAGCAAATATCTAGTTTTGGTAGAAAACAGCGGCTGCAGCGCATAACTGAGAATTGGAAGAGAGCGTGCGAGATCTTGGCGTTTCTGATCGACAGGGTTTTCTCTATAAACTGTATCATCGCTTGACAGCTTGCTGTAAACTTGAAATTCTAAGAAACAGGAGAGAAATTGCGTACCACACCAAGTGAGTGCATACGGACGGTATCACGATCCATATTCCCGAGCGTGTTGTATTATTGGCAAGTTATTAGCGAACATTTCGTTCGCTAATAGCTTGCCAACTCGATTCGCGCCAAGGCTTGTCATTGCCTTCTCATTGTAAAAAAAAGGTAACAAAGAAAAAACTGCTCGTTGTCACGTGTCCTAATTGCTTTGCTTAGAAAATAATTAGTAATTCTAAAAGGCACACCACCAATAACAAAGAAAATCATAACCATTCAAGGCATTTTATAAAGTTCTGCCTTTTTCTCCCACTGAGTTCGTACAAAGCAATCATAATTTTCTTCGTCTCTTCAAGTGCAATCCCCTTAATACAAGTCCTATACGAGAACTAAAGCCTTGGCTGAAGTTCATAACGAAAATTCAGAACCGCTTGAAAGGCATCGAGGCTTTGCCTCGTCTGATGACGCCCCCGTGCAAGCACCAGTACGTGTTTCGAAATAAGCAATAAGTAAACGGCTTATTGAACACCTTCTAATATTTTTCAGGAAAAAAAAAACAAAATTTCTTAGGTTGCGAAGCACCGTTTCTGATATTGCTTTTTGCAACCCGAACGGGCATGAATACGGGTATGAAAAGGGCAACAAAACAGAGATGGCTGACGCTGAAGGTATAAGGAGGAATCAACATCAGAACAAATTGTATAGAAAATTTAAGTAAGCTCGCACTACCATCATCCTTCTTGCTCAGCAAGCTTTTTTATAAAGAAATGAAGTGTAGCCGTGACCCATATAGCTACAAAAGATCAAGCAGACAGTAGAAGCGCGGGAGTCCATTTTCAAATTCAGGCAGCGCAGCAATCTTCCTTGACTGCAGTGCGTTTGTATCTTATAGCAAGGAAGAGCGAGCGGCTGAGAGAGCGTTAGCGAGAGTTATTCCGTAGCATCGAGTTTCGGTGCACGTTCTTTATGAGGCAGCCGCAACACGATGCGAATGAGAGCGCGCGGCAGAAACCTCTTGGGTGAACTGTGTTAACGTTGCAATCTCTCCAGTGAGTGTGCTTGATGATGCTTCCTTCTTACTTCTTTTGTACTTGCTTGTCTGCGTGCATGCGTGCGTGCGTGCGTGTGTGCGTGTGCGTGTGCATGCGTGCGTGTGTGTGTGTGTGTGTGTGTGCGCGCGCGCGCGTGTGTGTGTGTGTGTGTGTGTGTGTGTGTGTGCGCGCGCGTGTGTGTGCGTGCGCGCGCGCGCGCGCGTGTGTGTGTGTGTGTGTGTGTGTGTGTGTGTGTGTGTGTGTGTGTGTGTGTGTGTGTGTGTGTGTGTGTGTGTCTTCAGTTACGTTATCTCTCGAGTGATCTTCCGAACTCGATAATCTTCGGATGGCAATACATCTTCCGAAGCAAAACAACTAGTTCGGGTCGGTCCCAGTAATCAGATCTGACGCTTATGGAGCGTAAAAATTTTATCTCATCGCTTTCAGAGGTAGAAACATGAACAGATGGGCAGGATGAGTCCAATAAGTCACTCTAATCTAAACTTTTTTGCGTAAATTCTGGCATGCAGCTTTGTTGATTATTTATTATCTGACGATCAATATTATGTTAGTGCACCCACGATGTCAGGTTTTATATTACCAGATCAGTTGAATTATTCCGACGCTTCATGTACTCATCTGTTCACTTACCAAGTAAGAGAGAAACGAGAAAAAAAAGGAAAGCAGGGAGGTTAACCAGATGCTAGTATCTGGTATGCTACCCTACACTGTGGTTGGGGAATAACTTCGCATCGTAATTAGGTCGTCATGACTAATTAATCTAAAATATTACTGGGACGAAGTACCGATGATACTTTCTTATCCCTGTGTTGGTGGGTATTTTTTTACGGCGATAGGCTCATTTCAGCCAGATTATTGCCGTTGACATCACAGTCGCTGTGATGCTAAGTACAAAATCTAAGTGTCCCAACATTTCATCATGCCCCACTTAAGGTATGCATTGCGTGAGAGAAAAGGTGCGAGAGCAAGCCGGGAAACATGGTGGTTAAATAAAAAAAACCTCATCCAGTGAGCCTCGTGTTAGAAGTCGCTTGGAGAAGAGCATGCAAAATGTTAATCGAGGGGTCAATTTGAGCGCGTGCTTTTTTTTTTTTCAGGCCGTCCATAACGACTTTGAAGGCTTCTAGAAGGTTAGCAGCTCCATAAATACTGTCTTACTGCTCACAATTTCTTAAAGGTTCGAGGCATCTAAGCTTTATAACACGTGTTGAAGCAACAGAAAGCTCTCACTTCTCCGTAAGCTCATCTCACCCCATCAAGCATGTGCATAGGGTTATTTAGCGAGAGGTTCTAGTATGTAGCTGTGTGTGCGTGATAATGTGGCCCTTGACCTAACTTCAAAACAAATATATTATGCTTTTCATATGGTCTGTAGGACTCTGTATTGCTTTATTTTTGTGCATCGGGTGCACTGCCCTCGTATCAATAATTCGCAAAACGTAACTCAAATGTATATCGCCACTAAAGTGCGGGCTTCTTGCTGTCGAATGATATGGCCATTAAGGTTGTTGTTCAACATAGATTTATCAATAGTACTTACTGCTACAAATTAATCTCATACTACCACCGTTAGCTGCTCTCGGAGTGCCCAGAAAGCTTCTTAATACACCGCCAGCGTTCGCTATTAAGGCCATTTACGATCCTCCGTCTTCGAAACCAATAAAACCACTGATATTGGAAACAGGTTGGTATACATCTCCGAGTTTGAAGAAGTTCACTAGATTATTATACACAGAGGTCCACGTAAAAAAAGTTACAGACGTTATCAAAGCTACCAATAGTCTCGTGAATAACTACAGCAAAATACATAGTGACTCTGTGAAAACTACGAAGTGGCAACAAATACACAAGACAGCCCACAGGACCCCAAAGAATAGTTTGGAAACGGCTCTCCACATAGCAATAGCTACTTCGCACTTCTGAGCCACATGACAGATACAAATAAAAAGGGCATCTTTTTACATGCGGTAGCTAAGTATCACTCGCATGCATGAAGTGCGCGTTTGTTTCGCTTTATGCATTACAACATCACATGTTGCCTGTGTGTACTATCGGGCTCAGTATGTACTACACCACGCGATCGTGTGGCCTAGCACTCGGCAGGGTTGTACAATGACACTGATCGTAACATATTTCGAGTTATTGGAGAGAGTTTGGTTGTTCCTGACAGTGTGCATTGACCCCTCCCACCCTTCTGTTTCGAAACTAGTATCACCACAGAAAAAATGAGTGCGAGTTTAAAAGCAAGTTTAGGCATTCACGCTCACAGGGATGGCCAAAAGTCACTCTGCTAACGTGAAAACATGTAACGATTGGTGCAACTACACAACTTTCCACTGCATCTGGCCACGGGCTTCCGCGAAGTACCTTACACTTTGCGCGAAGTGACTAAATTGAGTTGTTGTGCAGATGAACTTGTTAACCTGAATGTTCTATGTAATTTAATTTTTTGAACAAAGACATTAAAGACAGATAGTTGAACTTCAAGACATTTCTCAAACTTTGTGCACTAGTGCTCCACGCATGCATTTCTCGGGAGTCAAACAGATGATGATCGAACACTGAGCTTGAATTTAAGCATTATTATTTTAAATAACTAAGCTACGACAACTATACATTCCCTTATGACGTACTTCCTAACGATTTATCTCAAACAATGGCGACAGGAGAGCAGATTTCTATTGGTTGAACTACTCTTCAGCAATTACCAACCAGTGCTTGCATAGCATAGCTTGGAATCGTTTGCTGCAATTTCGGGGTGAAGCTAACAATGAATACACCACTTAATTCTACGTATTGACTTTTTGTACCTTCAATGGAAAGTGATGCTTTTGTATCATCAATCCTATCCCACTGTCTTTTAACGCGTTACGGCGAGGAGAGGTCACCAGCGTTTTATTAGAATATAGAAGTCTCCATTCCCTAGATCTACAAAAAGATAACTCTGCCTACAGCAATTGATTTTAGACCAAAAGACACTCACTCCACCATCGCATTTTTACATGTTTGTTTTCTATTTCTGCAAAATAAGAGCTTTTGCTGCATTGTCTATGCCATACACGCAACGTAACATACCGCAGTTTGGTTATACTTATGTCAACTAGACTCTTGATGAGCTACTTGGTTCGCATTTATCAACCAGCCTCACCGTGTGATCATGTGTGCACACGTGCACACATGATCACACGCGCGTGTGCACACCAAAATAAAAAGAGCGAAACAAGTCAAAGGACCTGTAACTAAGAGCAAAATGCTACTTAGGATGTTTTTTTTTTGTCTCGATTCCCAGGTATCGTGTTGCAATGCCCGTTGGCTTCGGCAATCCTATATAATCTTAAACATTTTATTTTCTTACTTACTTTTTTATGTTCTTGCTTTCTTCTCATGTATAAATGTTAGGGTGTCCATCTAGAGTAAGATCGCTTGAAATGTTCAGCTTAACTTGGTCTGCTGCCAGACAGCGGCGCAGCAAGTGAGCTAGTGCACTTAGGAAATCAGAGTCAGACAGCTATTATGCGCGCCTAATTAGCGTTATGTAAAATGTAGCTCTGTCAGAACTACCCAACTTGACGCCCATGCATTTATCGCTTTCTTTCTTTCTTTCATCCTTTCTTTCTTTCTCTTTCTTTCTTTTTCTTCTTTCTTTGTGCGTGTGAATAGAGCGAAACGTTTTATTGGTTCTCTGGCGTTGGATACGCTATATCGACGCAATCACGTATTTCTTCAGCAATAACATCCCGGGAATGAAATATCACGCTGTCGTTTACCCAAGAACTTCAGATGACTGGAAGATGAGAGTCATGCCATTTATTTTCTTCTTCCTTTTTTAGTTAACTCTCTTTTACTGATAAGTTACGGCTTCCCGTTTAGAGGTGTCGGCCAAATGCTTTTTTGCTTCGAAGCTGCCCCTGTAAAGAGTGCACCGCCGCAATAAGCCCTATTGTGCAAAAAAACCATCTTTACAAAACGTTATTATTGTTTTTTTTATTCGTTTGTTTAGCATTTGCAATTTTTCTCATATGCTCGTGGATGCAACCACCGTTTATTAATCTTGTTTAAAAATCTTGTTTTTTAATACTCGAGTTTCACTGCCGTTTGCATTGCAGGCTGTATTGCGCAAGACGTATCCATGTGTCATAAGGAAGGAGAGTTCAGTGGCAGAAACATTAAAAAAAGCTCATCGGAGATAGTTTAGAGTAATGGTTTAATGTTCGCTTCTCGATTCCGTAGCTCAACTACGTATCAAGCAGCGTTGAACGACAGTATCTGAAGCTAAATGGTACATTTTTATTTGTAATAACTAACGCATTTGTTTAAACATTGTTAACCCGCTACAGTCGCTACTGATGTAGGTTTAACGAAATTACGTTCGTGCACTGACATACAAACCTTATCATGTACTTTAGTATCTGTGCACATTTATTACAAACTTCAGACGACTCTATAAAATACCGGATTCTCCAAAAGTTCAAAGCACCTCACAAACAACTGCGCAGCTGTGGAACGTCACCGGTGTCTTCCCCAAATTCCCATCACTGAGAGCGCTCACCAAGCAGTATTATACAGAATAGCTGGGTGAGGTTTCCCAGCTCCTCTAGTGGGGAAAATTTCTGTGAGATAATATAGGCCCGTATTCGCAAACCAACATCAACCTTTCCTAGAGTTTTCCTTATCTGTTTCAAACTTTTATTACCTATGATAAACAAATTAAATCTGTATTCATGAACTGGTCTTGTCCTTTTTCATGAACTGGTCTTGAAATTGTTTTTGCTTGTCATTGCAACACATTGTGATTACTGTGGGCTGACATCTGCAAAGAGTGATGAAAGCCAGAGGCATCCAGTTTGAATTAACCGTTGTATATACCAACATGTTCAATTATCCAGAGTTTTTCCCCCGTATTATTATACACTTCGAACTAACTGTAAGTTCAAATTAACCAAGTTCGAGTTAGCCAGCTTCTACTGTACTTTATATTCTAAAATATTACCAGTGACCTATACTTCAAGCGGCATTTTGAACTAAATGCGATTACATCATTGACAGACTTAATTTAGCCATAAGCGCTTTATTGCGACGGCAGTTGAGAGTTTGAAGCGGGTTGGCTTTGCCTATATATGTCCATCCACATTTTTATCATTTGGGCCCAGTTGGAACATAAGCCTGGCGTTAAATTTACAACGCTAACGCACAAGACGCCCCACGACAACAACAACAACAACGACGACGACAACAACAACAACAACAACAACAACAACAACAACAACAAAAACACACGGCGTACACAGTTCTTGTGTGTGTCCTGTATATTCTTCGTGGTGCGCCTCGCGGGTTTGAGCTGTAACATTAACACCAGGTATTTAATCGTCCATGCGTTATTTATTTCATTCCCTGGATTCTCTGCCTTACGGCATTCTGGCCAAAGAGAGATATTGCTAAAAAAATGGTAGAGAATGAAAGGCAGGGAGGTTGACCAGTAAATGATAACTGGTTGGCTGCCCCGCACGTGTAAGCAGCGTAGCGGAGATTGAACGAGGGAGAGAAAAGAGTCTAATCTCTCTATTTCGCCAAGATCTATCTATCACCTAGCGATCCCTGTTTTTAGGCACCACACGCAATATTTTTCTTTCGCAGCAAAACCTTGGTTATAAATTGAGCACTTCTGTACGTACCTTGGGCAAGTAACATATAGTGTAATAACAAAAAAGTGGCGGAGGTTGAAGGCTTACAAAGTAAAAGTTAGTAAAGCAAGGTTTAAAGATCGAGACAATGAATATAGCCTTCATTTGTTCTTTACTAACAAGAAGTAAAAACGTTACAGGCGGTTTCCACGCTACATTTACCCCATTTTTCGTCATAACACAATTCTCCTCGATAAAGGCGTATATACGTAGAAAAGGCCTACCCAAAAAAAAAACCAACCAAGCAACAAGTATGAGCTAACACTTTCATAAGAAACGTATCACACACACCCTTCACCAACTCCGAGACTGCGAGACTTCGCAGCTGCGAACGCAAGTCACAAACCGGATGAGGGATCAGAGCCGTACCATGAAGCCCCAAAATGGGTCCATCCGTGGAACCCAGACAAACGTATTAATAAAAGATCTAAGGACAGGCTCGGAAGACAGGATTGCATTAGCGGAACACAAGAACAACGCGCATCGCGAAGACGGAAGAATATGAAAGGCATGCTGCAGGCAAGTCGTCAGTCTCCGAGATAGAATATGAATACGGCCTGTTGGCTAATAATTATATGCACATACCTGATAAAACAATGTCTGTACGAAAAAAAACAACCGCCCTTGCGTAACGTCCGAGTTGTGCTTTTCATAATAAACAAGTAACATGATTAAACTGACATCAGAAAAGAGCTCAGTTGATAACGTCGATGATGAAGAAAAAAAAATAATGTTCCAGGTCGTTCCTTTTTTTTCCTTGTTATTTGAAGAACGATCGCGAAATAATTTCCACTCAGCTGCAGGTGAAACAAGAATGTTGTCTGAAATGCCGACGTAATTACTTAGTGCTGCAACTATTTAAAGCTGACAACATTATCTTACAACACGTTAATTATACATCGTCCAGGTTTGCAACAAAATTGGTAATCGATTTCAAGATTGCTATCTGAAATGGAGTGTCTTTGATCCTCTCTCGTTTTTTATTGCACCCAATATAAGACTATGTTATCCTGCGATTTTTTTAGAGGGAGCACAAGTAATTATGAAGCGGTAACTTTCGGCATTAACAATTGCGAGCAGCATGGTTTCCGACGAAACTCCGCCAGGGTTACGCCACGCGGGAGTCCTGAACAAGCGTCGAGCAAGGACAACACAATCTCGCACTGCACGCAGCGAAATTTTTGGAAAACTGGCAGCCACCAACTCAAACATAGAATGGAACATCAGCAGCATCTGTTTTTTTCTTTACTATTATTTTCGAGCATTGATCGACCGCAGTGTATAGGGCGCTTGCTTTTGTGCAGCGTACAGTGTGTCGTTTTACGTGTAGCACAAGCGCGAAAAGCTGGACGAAACATCGAAGCTCCCAATTATTACCGTCGCTTCACTGACTAGCCACGCGATGGAAAGCACCCAGGTAAGGAACGGCTACTAGCGTCACCTTTCTTTGAACTATGCAGTGCTGCCAGTGTTGAGGCCCTATATACAGACATGCCATGGTCCGTATTCGATCGCAAAGGATGGTCCGTGATGGCGGCTAATCATAACGTTTCTTGAAATGCAAAGTGGCTCACCACTCTGGCTTCCCTGAATGCTATGGCTTTCCCTGACCACTGATCTCACTGGTGATCAGTGGTCAGGGAAAGTCACGGAATCACCGTGTAAAGAAAGTTACTCCAAGGTGAGAAAGTACGAACCAAGACAGCAAAAAGCTAGCGGTCTTCGTGAATTTGGATCTCTTGTAGACAATCAATAGCGGTCTTACACTTATTTGCGGTTCGGATTACTTTTTCACTTTTCACTATGGTCCACAATGATTTTAGTTGGGAAATGCAAGAGCTGGTTTGGAGAAGCACCAAGTATGAATACATAAACAGAAAAACGTTTGGGTGCTATTTATGATTTCCACTCAGGTTCCTGAATGCCTTCAACATAGCACCACGAGGAAAATTTTAGGGGAAAAAAATAAGCGGTTGATGGGTAAATAGGCAAGTTTGATGTTCTTCCATGAAAATGTGTTTTTGCTCTTATTTTACTGCAACGATGCACGTTTTTTTTTTCTTACTCATTTTGATTTTTCACAACTCTAAACCATAGTTTAAATTGGTTCATTTTGTATTGCGCAATCAAGTATATGCTCTACTCTTGCATAGAGTTTCCTAACACCGGCATTGTACATAATTTGTTGAAATATAGCTTATTCATATTAGCTTAAAATTCACACAATACAATAAAAGTAGAGCTATGCGCCTTGTCTGCCTTCCAGTAATAAGAAGCTGTGTGATCTCATTTAACTCGAACAATGGGGGACACAGAACACTAAAGGTTAAATTTGTCACATTCAGCGTCGACAGTTAAAGCCAAATAGCAAGTCACGTGGATAGATTCAGTAGTACGAATAACATGTTTTGCAAATATTTCAATCTTCAAAAAAAGAAGTAGAGATCATCTTACCAACTAGCGACCTTGCAGCACCATTACATGTCTGTGCATCTCAAAAACCCTACACCTTGGTTTGTGCTGTGCTTTCACACCGAATATAGGTTGCAATCTATCAAACCCAATTCGCCAAAAATTCTGAATATTCATCTTCGCATAGCATGATTAATTATAAGGAATTTAAGAAGTCTATCATTATTATCTAAAATATAATGTGTATTCAATTATAACAATGTATATAGGATGGTCATGTTTCATTTTATTGCTGCCCCGCCGCGGTGGTCTAGTGGCTAAGGTACTCGGCTGCTGACCCGCAGGTCGCGGGATCGGGTCCCGGCTGCGGCGGCTGCATTTCCGATGGAGGCGGAAATGTTGTAGGCCCGTGTGCTCAGATTTGGGTGCACGTTAAAGAACCCCAGGTGGTCGAAATTTCCGGAGCCCTCCACTACGGCGTCTCTCATAATAATACAGTGGTTTTGGGACGTTAAACCCCACATATCAATCAATCACTTTATTGCTTCGCCAATTGTACAAAAAATGCCTGTTCCTGAACGTTAAACGTCTTGTGGTAAAATAAGTACTGAGTATGAAGGTTACGCTTAGTCATGTACCAAAATGCTCAGTTTTCTCGCGCTGTCATTTACATCTCCTCCTGGGCCTAGCCAAGCTGCTGACGGCAGCTTTTAGTACCGGAGGACGTTTCTCACCTGTATACACAAAGAAATAAAGTTTAACTTGCAGTTGGAAGCAATACAACGTGCAAGATACAGAAAACTAAGCCTCTGCACTTTTACTTTGATTGTGCTGCCTTTCCGGGCTTAGCCGATTTTCGTCCATAAAGCGTATAGTGTCTGGTCTGCTGTACACGTTAAAACTGTACATCTTCCTCACCGGGTCATGCGTGTCACAAGCATGTATTGCGTATGCTTGAATTCGAGATTGCTGCTTCCTTCCGAAGTTTCCGTTATCAGGGTAGTAGTCCTACAGCTAACTTCAGCATTTTTTCCGCTTATCGCTTACACATGCATGAAGAATAAAAGACTTTCTACAGACCACACGGGAGCGTTCGCAGCATGGGTGGCCAGCTCTGCGCCGCGTCATGTCGATACTGTCGGTTCTGATGATGCACAATATCGTTCGTTCTATCTTTTTTTGTGCTGCTCTTTTTCACCCCTTCTCTTTCTTTTTTTTTTGCGCGATTCGTCCTCATGCAGTCAATGCACCACGTAACCACACTAAACAGGCGCTATAGACATGAGGCTTGGATAAAGTGTGCGCGAAAAATATCGGGAATGACTGATCGGCAACTATACAAAAGCAAAGGGTCAGGGAGTGGAACTCACGGTCGGAGCCAGCAGCGCCGAAACAGCCGCTCCGATGGCCCTCAGGTCCAGCCTTTCGCCTTCGGGTGTCTCCGGCCGGTCAGCCGACAACAGGTCGGGCGAGAGTCCGCCGCCACCACGAAACTCCCTGGGCGTCACCGGGCTGCGAGGGCTGATCACGCCCCCCGAGCTCCATCGGCGACGGGTCAGGGGCGACGAGTCCGGAACCACCAGGAGAGCGGGCGCCGTCAGTTTAGGCGCCGCGCTCGGACCCGCACTCGACTTGGGACCCCCCATCAGAGGGCAACCGCCACCCGAATCGAAGCCGCTCATCATTCGCACCGGCCGCTTCTTTCGAGCAATGCGCGTTTACGAAGCGTCGCGATTGGCCGCCAACTCTGACCACGTCGCCGAGGGACCAAAAGTCAGGCGGTGCTAATGCGGAAGTCGTGTCTCTAGTTCAGCTGAACGGCCACCTGCGGGCTTAGTTGGCACCGGTGTGTCGTCACTTGTGTCGCTGTCCTCTCCCCCTTCTTCTTTTTTTTTTGCTTGCAAAGTAGCCTGTCCGGCTGAGCCTTGGTTAACTTCCCTACCTTCTCTTCGCGAATTCGGGTGTCGTCTCGTTAAGAGCCCAATGCGCGTAAAACTTCCGCTCTTTCCAGCCGTCGCTTCTCTCGTCGGCCTTGTTTTGAATGGCTCTCGTTCTTCTCTGTCGCCTCCCTTCTGTACAAAGACGTCGAGCAGATTTCGTTTACTTGTTGTCTCGTATGAGGGTTATGTCACTGCCATGTTTTCTCGTTAGCGCTGTATTGGAAGACACGGGTGGAAGGTGTCCGTATGGTAGTTAACTCCCGCTCGTCTTTGCTTGTCGTATATTTTATGATCACGCCCTAGTATCAGCAGCTTCCATAAGACGCCTTTACGGGACCCTCGCTTTGTTTTGTTTTTTATACTTCTCTCGCCGTGCTGGCGTTTCTTTATTGCCTGAAGGCCCTTAATGCTGAGCGGCTCCACTCCTTTTGCGCGCTGGAACGTTTATGTCATGGGAAGACTCGCTCTGGATAATACCGGGCCCGTAAACATGTTGATCATTGCATGTACGAAACTAAGCCACGAGAAGCGCGTTATGAAAATCTGCTTCTCAGTATTTTCGTCACAGCTTTGAAGTGTCCTGAAGCAACGATTGAGATTGGGCTAGTTGGTAAAGGGTCCTTTGTGCGTGTGCATTGACGTTTCGTTTAGACAGCCTCATCGACTGAGGCCAGCAACTTGAATGTACGCCGATGGTTGGACTAGGCAGTGTGCATTTATCAAGCCATACAAGGTGGAAGCCCTTTCGCTTGTCAAACGAGGATTACACTCGTTAAAGTGCTTTACAAGGTAGACATATTTAAAAACGCAAGCCGAACTTGTCCGGTGTTACCAGCCTGGTGATTTGCCCTGTCTGTCACCTGTAACAAACAAAAATAAGGTTCTCTATTAGCATTTGCAAGTTCAGCCGGCATTATGGAAGCATACGAAAAAATAACAAGTGCGATACCAAATTTAGATGGAAGACGAGCATGGTTTCTGGCGGATAAAATTAGGGTATATTCCGCTTCAAACATTACAATGGTGAGCAAGGCTGCTCAAAAAGAGATTCGGGGTTGTGTTTTGTGCTTTGTAAATTGGGGCGGTTTTTTACAAAATGGACATTCGTAAAGCAAGATATTGAGATACGTTTTGTCCAATGAGGTCCCGGAATAGATGCCCACCCGACGCTCTCGAAGGAATGCTGCACCATAGACTCTACAATTTCTGTATTGTATGTTTCATTCATTCACTCGTTCATTCATTCATTCAATCATTACAAAATGGATGGCCCTTTATCGGCTCAACACATATCAAAGACGAATGCTCTCAGACCCTTAACAAGACTTCAATCAGACGTGATTCTTGTGAGACGTTTGACATGGTTTGGCTATGCTTGATGAGGTTTGACTAACACGGGCAAGTCGCTTTTCTTGCTTTTAGTGTGGAATAAAGTTTGTTCTTCAAAGGTTTCCCTTCTTAAACTTCGCCTCGCTTAACTCGCCTCTTATTTGTAGACCAACAGCACTCACGGTACAATATGTACAATCTTAGATTGTCCTTAATTCAAAGGAGCAAACGTAAGATAAAAGATAACCGTGTTATCTGTAAGTCGTTGCTCAGCGCACTGTGCGTTTTCAGAAATGTTCGCTATTTCGGAGCCTTCTACTGAATGTCTACTTGTCTGTTGTTGTTTTTTTTTTCTCAACGAGTGCTAATGCATTCACGCTGCTCCCTAGTTCAAAAGCTCGAGTGCCCCCTTTTTGATCTCCCTAAGTGGGCGACTGCTCGGATGGTGTAGGATGTTTCGCCCGCTATAAGCACTCGTTCATCCGGTGATCCATCTTCGGCGGACATCTTTGACACCGGCTTCACAACGTGGGCTTCGCCTTGCATCACGCACTGTGTGGCGAAGCAATTCAGCCTGACGCGAAACGCACGAACAAGAAAACGGCCTTAAATGCTTGAGGCTACGGAGTGCTAGTGAGTAAATAAACGTTGTTGTAGTGGTTTTAGAGTTTTTTTTTAGAAAGCTGGTCGTTTAGGACACAAGAACTTTCCGAAATTTGCGACTCTTATTCGTGAAGCTAGTTGTACGTCTAGGGGACCTCGGAGCTGTTACATAAACATCATGCAGCAATCAAAAGATTTAATGATGAAAGCGCCTTCCTTGACATCTTGCAGCTATCTTTTTTTTTAATATCTGAGCAGATTCGTTCAACCACGCATCCGGCTTCACAAGTCTTTGTATAGTTGAAGATGGCTAATCCTAGCTAGCTGTGGGATGATGGTGGGTATTAGCTTCAATAACATTAACGTTATCTTCGTTCATGCCCAATCTTTACATTATGTTGCCAACAAATATTTGCCGCCTGCGCGAGTCTGCATGTGCACAGAATTGTCTGAGCATCTTTCAGGACAGAAAACTGTTCTCAGAGATAAAAATGACTAGTAGGTGATAAATACCAAATATTTGGTTTCATTATTTTGTTACGGTCATATCCACCGCAGGAAAATGAAAAATCATGGATGCCAATGTGTTTATACTAAACTCACAGTCAGTTCATAATGACCATTTTGTGCGTGATGTGAGGTTAACTCAGCAATATATGTAGAAGGACCACGAAGTAGCTTACTTTTTTTTCTCATGTTATTTTGCAGTCATCAGTGCCCCGTATAATACAGCTCTACATTTTATCTATAAATTGTGTGTTTAGTGAATGTTTTTCGCCTGATAAGTTTTTTTATAGTAAAAGAAAAGAATATTCCAGTTAGTTATCTGCGCACAGGGCCATAGTGAAGAAAGCCGTGAGCAAATTCCACGTACACTTTATACAATCCCCGAAGTCAAGTCTCGTATAATAGTGCAGAATTTTAACTGAAGCATGAACTTCTCAGTACGTCACCCGGATGAAGCACAAGGATCAGGAACACCAAAAGTAGCCACAGGAGCAGCTACAGCGTGTTCACCTCTTCTTGAGTAATCAATTTTCACTATATAACGTTGCACCTATCTCTGAGTAGTAGTTTGATGCGAAAAAAAAAATAGTTCCGAGAACATTCGTACTTCTTTGTTGTTGTTATTCTCGTCCTCACCTCGAAACGGCGGAGCGGTATTCGGAAAGAGCGAACTCCAAACGCACGTTGGGGAAACTTCCTCTGCCGTCCCGACGAAGGAACGGGTCGGGAAGAGGATGACGCCGAGCGAAGAATCAACAACCCGAGGGAAGGAACGCTCGTATCGGTCGCGTGGGGCACGGAGCCCACTCGTCGGAAGCGGGACGGTCACAAACTCGAAGGCTCGCACACACACACCCGCCCACTCGCGGCGCACTGGGTCAACCTCGTCTCGTCGTCAGCGAGGCGAGAGTGCGACGACGGTGGCTGTGGCGCCAACGCCGACACTGGCGCACGCCTCCGGCGTCGTCAGCTCAAGCAAGAGAGGGAGAGCCTGAGGGAGAGCAAGAGAGGGAGAGCCAACGCCACCAGCGGAACCGGGCCGAACCCGGGCCTGGCCGAGCTAGAAGCGCGAGGGACTGCAACTCGTGGCCAACCGGCTCACTCCCCCCCCCCCCCTTCCCATCCGCCCCACCCAACAGCCGTTCTCACCCTTCGAATAACACCTCCCTTCCTCCTCGGCGCTTCTCTCGCATCGGCCCACGCCCCGGCCGAGACGATTGAACGGCCACAACACGACCCGGCGTACGCGGTAATCGTCGTGAGCTGCTCGTTATTAGGTCGTTTAGTCATCGGTATCAAACGGCTGCGGCCGCTTGCTCCGCACGCTTGACGACGTGCGAGATCGAAGCGGGTGCCGATGTCTGGCGCTGTATGTAGGTGATGGCGCAATAACAGCGTCCTGACGGCTCAACAATATCTCGGTGCGCTTGTGCGCCGTAAAGTGAGCGGCAGCGTGCGTACACATGGCGCGATTTAGCAATACGGCTCCCGATGGTCGTTACGATTAGTGCTGCGTTTGCGAAGGGAAGGTGTGGCATTACAAAAAAATGAGTATGCGACGCCTCTAACCCTTCCTCCCACAGCATTCGGATCCATTTTTTTCCACGGATTATTTGTTAGGCGTTTCGTTATGGCGAGTGGCGGCGTGACATGAAAACTATCATCATCATGAAGAAATCCGCTCTCTTCGTCCTTCTCTTCTTCTTCTGATTCGCTCTCGGAACACGTGCACTGATTTCTTCAGCGTGGCACGCAATAGCTCTGATGAGCGACAGAACCAGAACAAAGAAAGAAAGAAAAAAAGAAAGAAAGAAAGGAAGAAAGAAAGAAAGAAAGAAAGGAAGGAAGGAAGGAAGGAAGAAAAAAAGAAACAACGAAAGAAAGAAAGAAAGAAAGAAAGAAAGATGAAGGAAAGGAAGAAAAGGCTAGAAAGGAATAGACGGAGAGAGACCAAAGTGATATAAATAAAAAAGAGCGAGAATCAGATATAAAGAAACAAACTCAAGAAAGAGATAGAAACAAAATTATGCAAGTAAAGCCATGTCAAGTATAGTATAGCAAAGGGTGGGAAAGAAAAGTGAGGGTGAGAAGGAGGAAAGAGGGAAAAACCATAGCAACTGGTGGGAAAAGTGATGAAAAAGGAAGATGGCAACGCCACGAGCTCCACTGGTTCCTCGGTCTTCGCACCACATGGCTGCCCCTATTTCATTTCTTTCTAACCACGGTATGTCTAGAACAATGCGTGCTGCTTACAACGTACGCCATATCTATGCAGACGAGTTGAAGCTGTGGTGGTAAACGTAATTTCAGAATTTTCATGGCAACATGTAAAAGCAGCACAAAACTGTAGAAGAGAATAACAAAGAAATAAGGGCAAACGCTAACAACTCACTGTTTTATTGCTTCAATGCAACATTTTTTTTTTCGACACATTGCACATTAAAGTGCAATTCGCAATTATTTTGCTCCTAGTTGCATTTTGGTGTTGTTTGTATTTATTGTTCAAGCATTCTTGTATACCTGAGGAGTTTGGATTGCTGTTATTTTCAATATTTGCACATTTATCTACTCTCAGAAGACATTATTTTTGCTGCAACGCAAGTGATATTATACTAGCTTATTCTTTTTTTTTGGTTAGTTTTGTTTGTTAAGAAAACTATGTTAAGTCGTACTTTGGTTGCAATGCCGCGTGTATTAGAGCATTTTTAAATGTCTGAGGTGTTTGAATTACGACTGTATTTAATATTTGCACTATAATTTAGCTTCATAGGATATTGATATTGCTGCCACGAAGATATTTCTGTACCATCACTTATGTCTGTTTTGAACCTGTGCTACATTGTATTATTCATAGTTTTGTCTCCGTTATGTCATGCCTTCTGATCTTTATGGCGCATAAATAAATAAATAAACAAATAAATAAATAAATAATAATAAATAAATAAATAAATAATATATAATTATTGATGTAAAGGAAAAAGGTACGAGGTAACAATTCAGGTGAAATTTCAAGCCGTTCGTCACGATACAATGTGTAACGTGTTAATCGTCAAGATTTTAATTTTAAATGTGCACCAAGGCATGCGAGAGATAGTTAATCTCTTCTCTGCCTAGTGTTATAGAAGATTCACTAACACATGTGTCACCCTTTAGTTTAACCGTGAAAGCTCCGGCTATCAGACGACCGTGCATGCTTGGGTATAGCACTCTGCAGTGTCTGAACTCTGGCGTACATCCGCAGTTGCTGCAATGGAGCGCCATGTTGGTGCCTTGTATTACACGGTGATTATTAAGATGTTCGCCAAGTCGCTGATTGAGGCAACGCCCAGTTTGTTCAATTACGTCCCCTTGCAGGAGAGCGGTACGTCATAGACAGCGTTGGCCGTGCATCCTACAAATGGTCGATTGTGTTTCGTTGTACACAAATGCTTCTGGGGTCCTTCCCGGTCGACGCGTCTGCAAAGTCTATTTAGCCTATTGGGGGCGCTAAAAAGTACTTCCACGTTCTTCCCCAGCAGCAACATGCCACTCCATGGAACATGTGCAAATGCACGACAGAGCTCAGAGACTATATTCATGGGAAGATACCCAAGCATGCACTTTGTTGATGCTGTGGCTGAGAACGATGAAGCCTGAGGTTTGTGTACTGAATTCGAGCAGCCGATGACCCACTCATTACGCAATTCCCATTCTCCAATGCCTGGTTGTTACTTTACTGTTCTAGAACGCTTTGTCACACAACTAACGTGATTTCTTGCCCGAGCCTGCATAGAATCGCAATGAGCCTATATAGGATCGCAACGGAGTTACAAGCAATGGAGTTACAGCGGAGTTACAAGCACGGGCGTAACTAAGTGCTAGAGTACTGGGCTGACTCGCAGAGATCGTGTCAATCAAACCCGGGGAATCAAACCCAGATTTGATTCCCCAGGTTTACCTTTCCTAATTATTTAGCTTTTTTTCTGATTTCGCGAGATTGCGCTTACAGACGCCGGCGGCGGCGGACAACTACGGCGTCAGAATTGAGCCTTGTGATCTCATAACAGCCTTCGCTTTAGAACAATTGAGAAGTAGCTGCTTGCATCAGTATTGCTCACTCTAAAATCCAATAGGTACTGTTGTCGCTCATATTACAGGAGAAGGTAAAATATTAGTTTTTAATAGTTAGCATTTGAATCAAATACAAATAGTATATATATGGATATACGATTTGTAGTTTTAAAAAAATGTTGTCCCACCCCTTTGCACAATGCTTACGAGAGCACAAGTTATTCAATATATGTCTTTTTACAGGATGTTGAAGATAGCAAACTATAAGCCCTCCTGCTGCAATACTGGCATTATTTAGCGCATTACGCATGACGCAACAAACCTTTAGTACGCTGCTAAGGTTTCTACACAAAAGTGAAGAAAGAAATCTTTGTTTTCGGATGATGGGAAGCCGTTCATTTTCTTTTCATACACGAGTAAACCGCAAGTGTATACGAACTGGTAATCTTCCCGTCCAGCCTGCCTCATATTTCTCTTGCACGAAGAGAAGAAGAGAGGCAGTGGCTTGCTTGGGATGGCTCTAACAGTGCCTTTTCCATCACAATGTGAAAGTTCATGATAGAGGAACAGCGCAAGCATGTACCTTGCAGATTGTCGTTAATGCAGTCCTGCTTTCCGCAAAAAGCGAAGCTTGCCTAGCTCAGATTAGGTGTGCCGGGGTGTGCCTCGTTTACGCAGTTTTCGTAGGAGCTGGTTACAAGCGATATCGTGCATCGCTTTCCCAAAGCTAAGCTGCGTGTGATCCACACCTCTGTTCGAGGCTGCTTGATTGGCGTCTTTTTTTCTATATGGGGCGTTTAGAACAAATTCCGATTTGAGTCAAAGCTCTTTTTTTCTAGAAAAACCGCTGCTGTTCACTTCACTGAACGGCATTCTCAGTCAGTCAAGTCAAGTCAGTCAAGTCAAGTCAGTCAAGTCAGTCAAGTCAAGTCAGTCAAGTCAGTCAAATCAAGTCAAGTCAAGTCAGTCAGTCAGTCAGTCAGTTGGTTGGTCGGCTATAGTTAGTTAGTTAATTGTTAGTTAGTTGCTCTGTAGTGAGTGAGTGAGGCTGTCAGGAAGGCCGGCAGGCAGGCTAGCGGTACGACCATGAAGGGTAGTGTACTGTCCCAATATTTGAGAAAAAAAAAAATCTTGCCACGAAACGGTCGCGAGAAGCCTACACCACCTCCATTGCTCCCCTCAGCAACGTTACGCTCTGAGCATACTGGAGAGAGCGGAAGGGAAAGACGGGAGACTTTATCCGATCCTTCAAGAGCACTCACCGACAAACGAACTTCGCACAGTGAGCAGGCGCGAAAAGCCGGGAGGGTAACACATTTACATGGAGCTGCGTGGACCAAACAGAGCGCGGATAGAGGTCTCACGCCTCACCGCGTAATTGATCTTCGCGCGACCCCACAGGATATCGGGCTGCCAAGATAGGAAACGAGAAATGCATCGAAAATTGGAGCGCCTAGTCGGTGAGAGGTTCTCGTTAAGGACCGAGTGATGGATGCTGTTGCTTACGATGGTCAAGAGGGAAAGCACACTCGGCTAAGCAAGACCTGAGTGGGTCATGGTGCCGAAGATCTGTCAAGTAGAAAAGGGTGTCTCTCCCTACACCAGAGAAGAAGAAAAAGAGGACCGAGTTAGCCATCAGGCCTGGTCAACTGTGCCAAAGGGATAGCGTGACGGGCCTCCACGCTCACCGAGGCAGCATTGCCGAGTTGTCGGAGTAGCATAAACAAATAGTTTATGCTATTGCTTGATTAACTTATAGAACTCAAAACTGCATGTGCATTCAATAGTCATTCCTTTCCCCCCCTTCTGCACAAGCAGCGCGTGCGTGGAAACACAAATCACCAAGGTTGCACTATCGAAGATTGAAGTAGATGAAAGGAACCTTATATTTGGAGCTCGATAAGTACACTTCATGAGCGTTAGCATTAATAAATTTAGGGGTTCACGCACCAAAATACGAGATGATCATGAGACACGCTGCGTCGCAGGGCTCTAAAAATTTCGACAGCCGGATGTTCCTAAACGTACACTGACATCCGGAGGGTAGCCAGGAGGAGGGGAGTTCTACCTATTCCCCTCACCTCAGAAAATTTTCAATTCATATATACACGCCCACATATAAACACACGCATGGATGTATGATGCCATTTTGTTTCTTTGTTCTTTTTTGTAACAATCAAATGGAAAGGGTAGCCGTCACCATGTAATGGTTACAACTCCTTCGTTTATTAGTATTTCAATAAAAAATCACATAAAGCTTAATTGAACCACCCTCCTTTAAAAAAACATTTCGGGCTATGCTGCTGCTAACATCGAAGCCTTTTAATTATGCTAGCGCACACATTTCAGCCCCAGAGGGCCCACATAAACTAGCTGGGAAAAGCGTCAAGTGTGCGATGGATTCATTCGTCCTCCTCATCAAGTGGAACTCTTCATTACTTATTTCTGAAGTGTGCTGGAGACCAAACGTACAAGGGCGGGAAAAAAATTGGGCCAATACAAGGCACTAATAGCGCTTTATCTCAACAAAAGTTAATCAAGTGCTCGTATTCGTGCCTGTTTTATTATTCCTGATGAATAACTCCACCCTTTTTTGTTTCTTTACTAAACACTTGAAAAATTCACGAAGATAGTACTCATTTTTTATGCTCTATCCTTCAATATCGCAATATACGAGAGGTTTAGTTAGAATTTCGTGCCTACGATTTGTCGTTGCGTGGAAACAACGCAAAAAGTGTGGACGATGGCAAACACAAGGCACATAAAAATTGGCACCAATGCATTTACGTTAATGTATTTCAGACTGCTGTCTTAATAGTGTGTACCCAGCAATATTTCTTACGCTAAGTTAACAATCTTACTCGGCCTACAAAACATTTTTTTTTGTTTCATGGCAACATGGGTGAGGGATACGACTCAGTGATTTGATTGATATGTGGGGTTTAACGTCCCAAAACCACTATATGATTATGAGAGACGCCGTAGTGGAGGGCTCCGGAAATTTAGACCACCTGGGGTTCTTTAACGTGCACCCAAATCTGAGCACACGGGCCTACAACATTTCCGCCTCCATCGGAAATGCAGCCGCCGCAGCCGGGATTCGAACCCGCGCCCTGCGGGTCAGCAGCCGAGTACCTTAGCCACTAGACCACCGTGGCGGGGCATACGACTCAGTGAAAAGCAACCGTTACGAGAAATTCAAGGCACAGCGAAAGGCATTTGCCCCTGCTCCATGTTCACTCGTGAACTTTTTGTATCATAGTTGTTCTCGTAATGAGCCAACAAAATATAAAGTTAGAAGAAAATATCTCGAAATCCTTCTCCAAATTGCGAACTTGCGTTTGCCCCTTTTACTATATATAGTCTTACGGCAAAAACATACGTTTGCAGAAAGTGCTTGCCTTTCCGTTCTCTCATTTCCGAAGCCCTGCCGCAGTCGCCTCATTTCGCGTACCTTTTACCTATTGACGCTGAACAGTGAAAGAAAAAAAACTCAATTTACCGCAATAAAAGACATTTGAAACTAAAACTCATCCCCCACTTTGCGTTTTCTAGCAAAATGGAATCGTATGCGAGCGGCGCAACAGCGGGCTATCATAAGGCGCCTGAGCACTGCGTATAAATAAGAAGGAACGTCCAAGAAAAACAGAGACGAACGCAGTTTTCAACGCACACAGCGCGCTCTTTCGAGCTTCACGTGCTGCCGGGGAGGCCATCACAGCGTTCCGCATCCCCTCCGCGCTCTGTCGTTATTGCTTGCGCGGAGAACTAAATCGCGTAGAGAGAAGAGAGATAGAGGTAATAACAGAAATGGACGTACCGTGCGTAATATACACTAACATATACAAAAGCCTACCCCGCGGCGACGGTATATGATAGTGTATGAGCGCATCTGCCTGAGGCTTCCGCTCAGTCGATTGCCCATTAGACGGTGTGGAACCGTGGCGCAGATGAGATAAACCAACAGTTTTTGCGAGAAAAAAAAATCCGAGATAAAAGAAAAACAGGAGCGATGCGACGGCCGGTGCGCATGCCGCGCGCCCTCTGTTGGGGGGATATAACCACGCCGACTACTGTATACGTTTCACGGCTGCCTCACGGGCTCCGGCGGCCGCGTCGACTCCCTTCTGGTGAGCCTTTCGCTCCAAAGCAGCGTCGCGAAGCCCTGGACAAAACGTGGGCCGAATACGTGGGCGCATCTGCTGCCTGCGAGGACCGCTCGTGATTGTTGTGTAGCACACGCTACAGGAGTGCTTGTGTACACAGCGCACGCGAGAGACGCACCCGACGGCCACACGGAGGCGCAGCTGTGGTAGAGGACGGTGACAACGACGTTCTTCGTGGATTTTCCGCGATAATCGAGAGACCGAGCAAGAAAGAGGGAATCGAGAAGGGTGGCCAAAAGACAACGGGTCGTTTTCCAACTAGATATTATGCTTGGGGAGAAAAGGTCAGAGAGACGGTGGTGAGGACACTAAAACAATGAAGGAGGCGGCAAAAATGCAAGCGTTGTAAGGGAGTCTGTTTTCACTCGTTTACAGTAAGGTCATTGGGGCCATTCACCACTTCTGGGAAAACACCTGAGTACAGCGCTCACTCATTGAAACGTGACATTTTCTCTTTTTTTAAGTATAACGACTGTTATGAGGAACTCGCAGTAGTGAGCGCGTCATGTCACTGCGAGTCTGACACGCTAGTGGTGATATTGGCTTTGATGTAAGTGTTCGAGAAAAATTCATGCCGGAGTGACCCAACCTGTAGATATTAAAAACGAGGCTGAGAGCAGTACACAGCCCTAACTTTTCGCGTTTCTGTCCGTGAGTTGTACTTTCAATGACTGGTGTGGTCGACGTTGTCTAAACTGTTCCTCTCAGACATCCACCATGTCATTGAGACGAGATATCGTAAAGTAAGGAATACCTTTGCCTCAGCTCTCAGTAGTTAGAACACTGGCCAAGAACGTGCAGGGTAATCCAGCCACTAGATGCACACGCAGCGTTTCCTGTCTATACGAGCAGCATGCAAGCACGTATATGGAGTTTCGGGGGTGAAGCTCCTTTTAGTCTAACCCTGCCATGCGTCACGGATGCCAAGGTTATAGACTACCTACAACTACAGTTGAGAACATACAAACTACAGTTGAGTGAGCTTATTCTAGATATCGCTGTACCACTACGGTTCGATTGGCTGCTGCGCGGACTGTGCCTGGGTACGCGGAGAACGACTGCGTCTTTCAGCCTCCTGTATAGTCGCCGTACGTGGCGAATTGTTGGTGGGGCATAAATAATGCAGAGCGCAGGCGTGTTGAAGGCGCTTGCGCTCGGCTTCCTTGACTCGTGTCTCGTCGGTGTTACCCGCGCACCATCTGCATTCTAGAACGCTATCGAACGTACGGACGCAAGCACGTACGGGCGGACACATGGACGAATGGACGGACGCTTCCCCCACCAATCATCATTCACTCCGTGGATATATGCTGTGATTTTGATTTTACATTCCGAAGCCGCGCTATGATTAAGAGGCACGCCGTGATTGAGGGCTCCAGAAATTGCTAACATTGGCTGTTATATATCCTGCAGTGACATCGCACAATACACTGGCCTCTATAGCATGCGGCCTCCGCGGCCGGCATCCAACCTACAAGTTTCAGATCAGCAGCCGAGCCCCCGTAACCACTAAACCACCGTGGCGTACACACGCATGTGTTATGGCCTCGTGACTTAGACCTAGACCCGATGACATAAGCCTCTAAGTATACACATAGTTACAATGCAGCATAGGCATAAACTAGTGCAAATGCATACGCCATGCATTCCACCATTGTGGTAAATGAACCCCTCAAACGACGGCTGCTGCGTAGTTCCGTAGCGAGGCGTGTCGTACCCAGCAACGCCACCAAATGTGACGGAGGCGTGATGTAGATCTGTTTACACAGCGAATCATCAGCCAAACAATACTGCTTACAAGACCCGCGTGCAAGCACTTCGCGATTACTTGCCGTCTTAATTTTCGGCGAGCACCACACTATAGCTCATGCCCATGGCACACCGTAACAATGAGATAGAATACATATGTAGGCCGCAAAATAATACGTCCCACACGGGCGCGTGGCGACATTGCCAACATGGTAGCGAGCCTTCTGCTTAGACGCTTGCTCTTTCTTTCCCTGTCTAAGACATCTTTTTTTTTGTCTTTTCGGCGAGAGCTGCATATGGTTTGGAGAAACGAAAAACCGTTCGGCATCGGTGTCACGAGTGGTCTCCACTAGCTGCGCTATCAGTTGCGTCATTCTCAGCATCGTACTCAAGCACGCGTGCCATTGGCTGCGCTGTGAGTGACGTTGTTCAACCCGTCGCGGCCGTGGCGCCGAGTACGCGCGCATCAGTTTCTACCGAGACCTTCCACATGTGTAAGCCACGGAGAAGAGCGCCGACAGTGGCAACGTGAGAGAGCCGGGCCGATGGCTCAGTCCGGGCACAAAAACAGGCACGGGAGTCCGAGTGCCGGCGGCAACTGCATACCGATGATACTGCAGCCTTCCAAGCCGTGCTAAATCGCGAACGGGAATGCAAGCGTCAGTGACGGACAGATCCTGAAAACCACGCCGCCTGATTAGCTCGCGATGCCTCCACTCACTGCTGATGCATCAGGTCGCACAGCCAGCATTGGCAGACGAACACTCCGTGAAAACTTATACTGTGCATGTGAAAACTTCTACTACGTCTTACGGTCCAAACAAAATCAATAAAAAATATATGATCTGGTGTAGTCGTTAATCCACGTGCACTTTTGCTGCTGTGGCACCGTAACTTCGCCCGCAGAAGGGTGGGTTGTGCTGGAACGACATTTATTTTTTTTTGAAAAATATGCAACACACTCTTCTCTCCGATGGTTACTTCACCGTAATTATCTTGATAAGATGGTTTGGCGATCCAAACCATTTGGTGGATAACTGCATCTAATGGGGCAGATAAGGCAACACAACAGTTTCAGTGCCATAAATAGCTGCGTATTCAATGGAAACGATAATTAGTCTGTAGCTAATCATAGGAGAAACAAAAAATGAGAGCTATGGCGTCTGCGGTGGTCATTCCGGAGGAGGATTTCTCGCTCCGTGTCGACGGATCCGTTTTTCACTAATCCATCGAGAGTGGGCTCCCACGATAGGTTAGTCACTCCCAAGCAAGTCGCTTCGAGTTGGATCAATCTCACTTGATTTGCTGCCAAGTCGAAGATCAGGTCAGAGAGATATTAGGCGGCATAGATTGCTTCCTTTACTTCGCGAGCAATCGCAGCTGCGCTTTGTATCGACCAAGGTCGGCGTAGAAACGCACAAAGTGGAAGCAGGAATGGTTTCCAGAATCACAACATGATCTCACTAGAGACGTACCCATGATTGACAGATTTGGCTTGGTGTAATCAATGGGTCACTTCACAATTTTTAGAAAAACAGCTCTGGTTCTCCGAGCGAAAAGCTTGATTATATGCACGCACTGAGTGGAGCTCTAAACGAACACACCATCAAAAAAACATCTTTTTTTGTGTGTGTCATGAATATATTCACGTTATTGGCTTCATAAGTTCATACCCCATCAGCTGGCAACTGCTACTACCTGAGCACTCAAGCATGTGGCGAACACGCCCCATTTCGCCTATAGGTAGCATTCACGGCTTCAGGACAACACGATTTCTGATTGTACAGGCCGAGAGAGAAAGAGAAAGAGAAAAAAATTATGAAGTGAAAAACATTTTCCCAGAAGGGTGGGGGTCAGGCTGTGCCTGGGTGCCACTTTGTAGGCTCGTTTTATGTGGCTTGAAGCTGTATTATGAGGCTCGCCTTGCGAAACACGTTTCCACGCCTCCGGGGAAGCAGTGGTCAGGAGCATAGAGTTTCCTATAAATACACTAGAGGGAACCCTGGCGCTAGTGTCTATGAGATGTGCAACACATTGTGCTTCAGCGAGCATGGGAATGATGGATAGAACATGGATTTATCTAATATTCGTACGTTGGGCTCCGTTTGACGTGGCTTGGAGCTGCTTTGTCACACGACTGCAATCTGCAAATGTTTAGCAGTTGCACCTCATCGCATCCGACCTTTAAGGCTCACCGATTCAAATCGGGTTACGAAGTGCGAACACGTTGAATGGAATGAAAAAAAAAAACTTTATTTCAGTCCTGCAGGACGCGCTCAGCGCGTAGCGGGCCTCTCCCACGTAGGGACCGACAAGGAGTACCTGGCGGCCGCCTCGTGGGCCTGCTGGACGGCCCATTGCTGGTCGGCGAGAAGTGAGCGCCTGAGGGACCTCTCCCACTTGTTTGAGGTAGAGTCGGGAGGAGTTGTTCTACACTCCCAGAGCATGTGTGCGAGTGTCGCCGTGTGTTCACAAGCGTGGCATGTGTCGCAAACCCGTTTGTTCTTTTATGCAAAACAAACCTACAACACTGCAATAAACAAAGCCGCAAGGGCGCTAGAAGCCCGCAAGCATGAGTACAAGGCTAATCCATATACTATACCCATCATTCCCATTGTCGCTGAACGATCGCAGCGCCAGAGTCCCCTCTAGGTAATTTTAGGAAACTCTGTGGTCGAGGGATTAGGTAGGGGCGGATCCACGCTGCATTCCCATAATATGCGACAGAGGAAGGTGGCGGTACCACAGTGCGAGCAGTGCGGACTCAACAGGTCGCGGTAAATGCGTGTGCATGCCTGTTGACACGGAAAGAAGTTAGTTTAGAGGCCGCACCACGGGATCTTTTGGTTTCGTTCGATGCGATAAAGCTGGACGTGACGTCCTATCATGGGCCTCAAAAAGGAAAGTTTTATGTACAGTGTCAATTTTGATGGAAAGGGAACCCGGGAACACATGGCCTGCATGCTCCGGCGGCTGCTGGCAGCGCGATCAAGCGGAAACGAGAGCAACCACAGTCTCTTCTCGCGTCATCTCACGGCGAGCAAAAGAATTTGTTGCTGATATAGCACCCACGGCAAGATTGCGACTCCCTCCCTCTTTAAGGCGATGACGTGAGAGCCGGTAATCGCCTTGAAGGGGGAGGGGTTGCAAACTTGCCGTTCTATCAGCAAGAAATGGTTGTCTTGATCGCCGCGAGATGACGCGAAAAGAGACTGTGGTTCTTCTTGCTCCCGCTTGAACGCGCTGCCAGCAGCCGCCGGAGCGCGCAGGCCACCGTCACCGTGTTCTCTTTCATAAAATTTGACAATGCACACGTTACACCGACAAACGTCAACGTGTGAGCGTTTATGTGAGCGGCAATGGAGTCGATTGATATTGTACACATTAAGATTTAGTCATCATGAAAACACCCCGTGCTGAACCTGGTTATATTTAAGAGTCCGAAGCTGCCTATCTGAAACAGCTTCCTTGCTTTTTAGGATAAAACTGAAATTTCAAATATATATTAGGTTTCTTTTTTATTCTTTCAACAAGATGGACCAAAATAAATCAAATGTGTGCTTTCGTCCTCGTTCGCTCTAGCGATTACGACGACGCCGATGACGCTCAACGTAGGCACGGCTGCCTAAAAACCGACTCAATTGCCACTTGCGCTTTTTGAAAAAAAAGAACCATTCGGGAAAACATAGAACCCACCTTCTTTGTCAGAAGGAATGACACAAAGTCCTGATTCTTTGGGGTATGTGACCAACTTCCTTATGGGCAACACTTGACGCTTGGGCCTAAACTTTTCAAGCACATCAACGCCCTGGGAAATACACCGATCCTTTTGACAATCCGGAGCACAACCAGAAAGTTGTCTCACAAGAGACAGGAGCTTAGGCGCTTCAAGTCTTGGTTCAACAGCGTACTTGGGACCTCGTCTTAACGTCTCTTTCACAAATTCAGAAAGAACGACGTCATCCGTTGTGTGAATAATGTTGTCCTTGTGTTGTGTGTTCTTTGTAATAGTGGCTGCGCTTCCTAGCAAGATGGATCCTTGCCTAAAAACGCCAGGTCTGCGCGGAGGGCGCAGCACAGTCACAGCGAAAGCTAGAAGAGCGGCCTTTCAGAGCCTTTTCTAAACACTCATTGGTTAACTACGGCAAGTACACTTGCTTAATATCCACTAGGGCATTCATAATAAATTTTTGGGGTAGTAGGCCGGCATTCGCTATGCCATTTTTCCTGTTTCTTCGGAGAAGCATGGTATCCGCTAAAGACTTGCAAGGAATTTAGTGCCAATTGAAGTGGGTATGCGCCACAGTTAATAGGGGAACAAGAACAAGCTTTTGTAATGGGTTGGGGCATTAGACGGCCCGCTCGTTACGCTATTCGCATTGTGCGATGACTGGTTGTTCTTTTGGCGTTCCAAAACGCTTTATTTTTCAAATTAACGCGATTTCTTTCCCGACCTCCAGCCTGACTAAGGCAAGTTTGTGAACAAGTCTCAAGCACTGGTGCAGCTCAGTAGAAAAATGGGACCTTTTCAAACAGCGGATCAGAATGATAGCGATTGAGCGATCAAGTGTCATTGCCTTCGGATCGAAAAAGAAAAGAGAGAGCTTAAATTGTTGCTGCAGAAACTGACAGCACTGGAATGTGAAAAGCCTGCTGTGGATGCCGAGGATTTTCTCAATATCGAAAAAATTGCCCGCAGCTTCCCTCGGGGGAACACTGAGGAGGATGCGGAGCATATAATTGGTTAACGGGGTGTTAAAGTGCAACTTACTTGGGTCGATGGCTAAATTGGTTAACGTGGTTGTGAAATGGGGTGTTAAATTGCGACTTACTTGGGTCGATGGCTAAATTGGTTAACGTGGTTGTAGGAGGGGGTGTTAAATGAGTGAACACGTACACACGTATGCGAAAGGACGGCGCTGGTCGAAGGGACGTCGATCATTGTGTTTTTGGATTCGTTGGAATTCATTTCACCGCGACTTCGGACGTCGACGCGCCGTACAAACCAACGGACGAGCGGCAACTGAGCGAGCGAGCGCCGACCTTGAGTATATATACAGCGCGACGGCGCATGCGCTGTCAGCTGTCGAATGTTCTCGAAGGAGAAGCGCGCGCGCGGCACAGATGGCGACGGCGCGACGGCGCATGCGCTGTCAGCTGTCGAATGTTCTCGAAGGAGAAGCGCGCGCGGCACAGATGGTGGGCGACGGCGCGACGGCGCATGCGCGCGCGTCAGCTGTCGAATGTTCGAGAAGCGGTGTGGACGGCGCGGACGGCGCGGACGGCGCACTACAAGGCGCGAGTATAAGATGCTTCCGCATCTAAAAGAAGCTAGAGATCTATGATGAAGAGCGCTATCGAGGGGCCCTAGTACGAGCCAGAGCAACGCAAATGAGCTTAGATGAAAGCCCAACGAAACGAGCACGAGCACTAGAGAAAAGTCACGCAAGGCGGAACTTTATAAAAACTATCTAATGCAATGGTGTAGATACGGCAGGCAACGACAGCATTGAACGGGCTTTTTTTAAGCACTACGAGGCTCTATTCGCTACTAGACCTGTTGAGGAGGAGATGGTTAAAGATTCCTTCCCCAGTAGAATGCCGCGGTTGTGTGATGACACAAAAGCAGTGTTAGAACAGCCTGTATCACAAACGGAAGTAGAAAAGGCCATAGATAAGCTCAATCCTGGTAAGTCGACGGGGCCTGACAGCCTGAGTGCTGTGTTTTATAAAACATTTAAGAGTGAATTATCCGGACTGCCCAGAGAGGTCTTTAACGAGTCATATAAACTAGATAGTCTGCCTCGGTCTTTTAGTGAGGCTCATACAATCTTGATACCAAATACCGTGTAGAGGGACAAATGAAAACTAGTCTCGTTATATCGGTCTATATCATTAAATAATCGCGACTACAAAATCTTGATGAAAGTGCTAGCGCGGCGACTACAGGGTGTCATTAAAGAATTGTTGGGGTCTCCCGAAACGTGCCGTATTATGGGACGTTCCATTCTGATCAATATACAGAAAATGCGATGCGTTCTCGAGTGTTGCGACACCACGGAAGGTCGTGTGACGATTGCGCAGCTCGATCTCGAAAAGGCATTTGACTGTGTCTCTCATGTCCTGCTTCTTGCCATACTAGACCATGTGAATGATGGTTCGGTAATCAGAGATGGTGTGGCTTTGGCCTATCGCAATTACCTGACACGTTTAATAGCAGATAACACATTAGGGGCCCCCATCAGCATGAGACGTTCCGTCCGTCAGGAATGCCCGCTGAGTCCTCCTTTGTTCAGAAGCTATATAGAAACGTTATGCTTAGCAATAAGTGAAAACAGCAGCATTCGCGGTTTTAGGTTGCAGGCATCCGAAGTTAAAATTCTGGCATATGCGGATGATGTCGCAGTTTGTTGCGCAGGCAAAAAAAATTGCCCGCAGCTTCCCTCGGGGGAACACTGAGGAGGATGCGGAAGCATGTAATTGGTTAACGGGTGTTAAATTGCGACTTACTTGGGTCGATGGCTAAATTGGTTAACGTGGTTGTGAAATGGGGTGTTAAATGAGTGAACACGTACGGCACGTATGCGAAAGGGCGGTGTTTTATTTATTGCGACGAACCAACGGACGAGCGGCAACTGAGCGAGCGAGCGCCGACCTTGAGTATATATACAGCGCGACGGTGCATGCGCTGTCAGCTGTCGAATGTTCTCGAAGGAGAAGCGCGCGCGCGGCACAGATGGCGACGGCGCGACGGCGCATGCGCTGTCAGCTGTCGAATGTTCTCGAAGGAGAAGCGCGCGCGGCACAGATGGTGGGCGACGGCGCGACGGCGCATGCGCGCGCGTCAGCTGTCGAATGTTCGAGAAGCGGTGCGGACGGCGCGGACGGCGCACTACAAGGCGCGAGTATAACATGCTTCCGCATCTAATATGTTGAACGATTTTGAGTACTTCGTACTCAACTATGGGAGAGCACTGAGCCGTCCCGCTAAAACAGTTTAGTGGCTGGTAACAGAGTTAGACACATGCCTGAATACACAGGCATGGTTCAGTGTGCACCGACGCTCGCGTAGGTTTTAAATAGCTAACTTTACCGTACAAGCTCATGTTTGTGTTACTGGTTTCCGTACCAATACTTTACCTTCCTGGTGCATTTAATGTGAAACTTTGACCGTTTTAACTCGGACACATGTATGCTTTTGAAGTGCAACAAATAACCTTATACTTGATGAACGCGTGAATGTTGCAGTAGCAGAGAACGAGTGATTATTGTATCAGACGTAATGAATTAGCTCAACTAAGGCGGTGCGGACGGCGCGGACGGCGCGGACGGCGCACTACAAGGCGCGAGTATAAGATGCTTCCGCATCTAAAAAAGTGTGGCACAGGTTATTACTATAGTGAAAATTTTTAGCAATGCCACTGGTAGTCGGATGAAGTGGGTAAAGTGCTTGGGTTTTCGGCATGAAGAGTGGTCATCCACACCTGAATTCTTTGCGGATATGAAGTCGAAGACGCCACCTATCAAATACCTAGGGGTACCACTGGAGCACTACAAAAACAATAATGAATATTGGCAATAACAGGCAAGAAAAATTCAGTTGAAGGCAAGTAGGTAGCAGGGGAATCACCTACCAATGTTTTGGAGAGCTACGGTATGCAATTTGTTCTTTGTCTCGAAACTGTGGTACGTGATGCAGGCGTTGCACTGTTCACGAGCCAATATACAGAAATTCCATCGTGTCTTCGCGGTGTTCGTGTGGGCCTCAAGTTGGGAACAATGCATTCGAACTAATTTATTTAGGCGTGCAAAAGAAAGGTGGTTTGGGACTACCACACCTACTCATAAGGCAACTCTTAAACATGTTTTTTTTTCTTTTTTTCGTAACGCGAGTGATCCATTCCTGCGAACGCTGTGCCAACTGAGGCTCACGAGAGCTCTACCTGGACATGTAGTGAGCACAGACCCCATGAATGGCGCTGTCCACGGATATCTCAAGGCGTTGATCTTAAGTATCCGCTTTTTGTTTGTCAGATTTTCAAATGAGTACTTATTTTCAGTCACGCAAAAAGCTGTACAGAGATGTTTGTGATACAATTTTACCCGTTCCAATGTACAGGGACAGTGGATGTTAAGGACAGGACGTACTAAAGAGGGTTAAAATAATGCAAGTGGCTTCTGCACAAAACCTTCTCTTTTATGCTTCCCATCGGCACTTTGCACTTCAAGGTATTTCTAAAAGAGCGGGGTATCTTTCTACCTTGGGCAACTGTCTCATTTGTAAGAAGCCAGAAACTATTGACCACGTTTTTTTTTTTTTTGCACTGCTGTGGGGGGGGGGGGGGCTGTATTTTTGGGATGTATTGCAGAGAACAATCAGATTTCAAATTTCTGCCGATCAAATTTCTGCCGATTGAAAATGAGAATGGTTTGTCATTTGACTTAATAATGTTAACAGGCCTCCACTGATTATGGCGGGTCCGTATGACAGGATTTCACTGTGATTCAGATGCACGACCTGCGAGAATGTACTTTCGGGAGTGCATGGCGAAAGTTGTGGAACTTACGAAAACACGGAAGACTGTTTCTGAGTGGTTGTCGAGGGTGGAACCCCTGACAGCTCTCAAGGAATTTTAAAACTAGTGTCGATTCAGTAGGACTGCCACCACTTGTTTTCGCGACTTTTATGGCATTGTTCATGTACATATATAGTATCTGGAAACAGGCAATAAAGCAAAAAAACTGGCATATCTCAGTGGTATAGAATACTGAGCTGGCGCCCAGCGGACCCGGGTTTGAGCCCCACTTTGTCATTGGCTCTTGGTTTCTTTTTTTTTAAATTTCACGCGATGTAGTTACGAACACCTTCGGCGGCGGCGGTGGCGGACAACTGCGCGTGACCCGAGTTGTGATCTCGTAACAGCTTTCGCGGTAAAAAATTGATGAATGTGTCATGTTGCGGCAAAGGCGACTGCGTTTGAAGGTTTATTTAAAGTTCTGGCTGTGTTTGAAAGTTTGATCTATAGTTATAGCAATGTAACTTTCATTACATATTACAGCGAAACCTGTAAGAACACAACACGGGTCACGTGCGCTGCCGTAGTCGTCCGCCGCCGACGGTGTCCGTAACCACTCTCACACGAAGTAAGAAAATGGAAGTAAGGAATTTAAAAAATTCCAAGGACACAATGGGATTCGAACCCAGCTCTCTTGCATGCTAGCCCGGTATTCGACCACTGAACCATGCCGATGCTTGGAACTCATTTGAAAACTGGCCCTATAGGCAGGCTTGGTGTCGGGAAAGGAATCGCGCTAATATGAGTAATAAAGCGTTTTAGAACACCAAATAAACAACCATGCGTCAAACAATGCGAATTTCGTAACGATTGGGTTGTCCAATGCTCCAACCCATTACAAAAGATCGTTCTTGTTCCCCTATTAACTGTGGCGCATACAAACTTCGGGCAGAATTCTCCATCTTCTTCAGCCACTGCATGAAAAAATTTGCACACAGTGCCTACCAAGTATGTAGCGGACACCACACTTCTCTGAAGAATGATGACGGCTAGCATAGTAAACGCCGGCCTACTACACAAAAATTACGATTATTCATGGCGTAGTGGGTACCCTGCAAGTGTGCTTGTAGCAGTTACCCAAAGAGTACTAAAAAATCCTCTGAAAGACCGCTCTTCCAGCTTTCTCCTGGACGTCCGAGCCCGCTAGAGTCTTGCTTTGATTTCCCTACCTCTTCCCCTTTCACGCCAGATCAACCATAAAGTTCTTTCACTCACTCACTGCAGCTTTCGCTGTGACGGTGCTGCGCGTGCCGTGCAGGCTTGGCGGTTTTCGCTGCAGACATTACCCACGGCATACCGTGCACTCTACGCTGTGCTGGCGTCGCGAAGTGTACGAAACACCGACAGAACCGCTTCAACAAGCGAGGCCAGTACACGTATCAGCCTGCCATCATACGCATGAGCACCAACTGAAAGGCCAGCGTGCGTGACGGAGGAAAAAAGTGAGGTTAAAGGCCATTGTCTCCTGATATCGACCGACTCCGCGTTTGGTCTCTTTCGTCCTCGTTTACCTTATCAGTTACGCCGAAGGCAACGCCGCTCAACGCACAAACATGCATATAAAAAGCTGCTTCGCTCTAAAATCTACTCAAAATCACTTTTGACAGTTGATTGATTTGTGGGGTTCAACGTCCCAAAACCACCATATGATTATGAGAGACGCCGTAGTGGAGGGCTCCGAAAATTTTGACCACCTGGGGTTCTTTAACGTGCACCCAAATCTGAGCACACGGGCCTACAACATTTCCGCCTCCGTCGGAATCACTTTTGACAGTTGTCCACGGATGTTTATTTAACATCCTTGCAAAAGAAGCGTGGGCATAGAGCGTTAGTGTACGTTCCATTTTTCTATACAACGTTGTTTTTGGGCGGCGTCTGCGTGCCGTCTGTCTCCATCCCCCTACTGCGTTTGTCGCCATCTGAAACGGTCCCACAGTAGGCTCCTCCAGTGATTACCGGAAAGCGAGTTGGGCTGTAAATTTTCGTGGAGTACACACATGTTGGGGGCGAAGCTCCTTAAAGCGGCACCCGTTCGCCCCTCGTCGTAGTCGTAGTGCGTAACCAGTCTTATGTTTTGACCTGCAAGGTGGTGCTGGTGGGAGATTTCTCCTGTGCGTTGTTGAACAATAAAAAATTCGCAGCGTGCGCGTCAACTAAAAGCCGAATTCTCCTGTCTCTCATTCCCCATTAGCAGCCATTGGCATGTACATTGACCACTGTCTGACAAGTAAGGGTTGCTACGTTATACTCGCTGGTAGTAACCTTCTTGGTTTTAGAAAGTTTAGCAACCGTTGGACCACAGTGCCATAAATACAGTGAACTAGTATATACCATGAACTCGAGGTGGTTAAAGGTGGGAAGTAGACACGAAGCGCAAGCTGTAAGGAAGTGTGCATGTGCCACCTCTCGTTCAGTCCTCGGAATGTTCGTTGGATGATGGCGCTTATATATGAGGAATATGTGATGAAAACATGCGAGATGGTGGTACTTGGAGTGTTGTCTAGATGGACGAACGGACACACAGACAGATGCATGGACAGACGCATGGATGGCTGCACGGACGGATGGACGCGTGGACGGACGCTCGGATGGTCACACAGACGGACGAATGGACGGACGGATGCTGCACCCCCCTCTCCATCATTCACCCCGTGGATATGCTGCCATTTTTTTTTTCTTGTGTGCACAATCTTACATGTTGGTGGCTTTACACTTTGTTCGAGAGAGAGGGCTTTCGACGGCGTGAGCATTGCCGTGCCCACTCAGTGCGAAAACAGTGTGTCCGTTATTGTGTGTCCGATCATCGCTTCAAAGAAAATGAATATTTAAAAGAAATTAAATTTTCTTGGTACTGCTGGACTTGACCAGAGGCTGGGTTGTGGGCACTCAATAGGTGCCATTTCATAGCAGCTTTCACATTTCCATTACACAGCAACATCACTCCTTGTTAGACGATTTTTAATACCTTCTGGTCTTCACCAACCTCGGAATTTCTGTCACGCTATAGTCTTTAGGTATGTTATTTATTGCTTGACTATTTATTAGCACTAACTACTTTTAGCATTTAACGAACTAAATATGCTTGATGAAACTAAATTACCTGTGTTCTTCATCTGTTTTGTATCTTGCATACTAGTAAATGGAGCCAAGACTCCGTTGGGTTAGAAGGTGGAACTACATAAAAGGTGATTACGTCCAAGCTCTTTCATTCACAACTAATAAAACCAATAGACACTCAAGCAAACAAAAAAACAAAAGTGTATAATTTTCTTGACTTAAAATGAGAACAAAGCAAAAGAAACATCACCCTTACCGCTGGCGGGATCTCAGGCCCACAACGATAGAATCACGTGTTTCGGCGTTTTGAAATATCAACTACCATGGTGCATGCTTCGTCGCCTGTACCTAAATTTTGGTGCCCAGGTGGTCGAAATTTTGGGAGCACTCTACCCAGGCGTGCGTCATTATCGTATTGTGGTTAATGGGAGTAAAACCCAAGAAGTGAAACATTATCTTGGAATAAATCTGCTAAATGTCGATAATTCGTTCAATCGAAGGAACTCCTGTGATCGATAAGGATTCACCAATTAATGGCTATGGTAGCGAATAATCAACTGTAAGTTGATTTAGAAAATTAATCAACCACAAACTGGGCGTTCCTCGTTTCTTCACAGTGCATAGTTCAAACCTACATCATAATGCCACAGCTCGACCATCGCAGAAGACGCGCACCACAATTCGCGTTCGTAAAAGCCGTCAAGCAAGCAGCAAGAAAGCCGCGCCATGGAACGCCGTCCTGCACGCGCCACGATGCTACGCCATGGGACTGGCACGAGACTGGAGAAGCAGAAGAAGAGACCGACGAAGTTAGAGTCAGCGGGCACAGACATTTTTTTGGCTGACCATTTTTAGCTTCGAGTTTACGGGCACAAGTTCGCCCTAAATAAAGAGTTTATATAGTACCAGGTGCTATATTTATTCGTAACAATCTGGTGGAGGTGCTGGGTATGATTCCAAGCCCACCACAGGCAAGGAGAAGCCCAGATCCCAGAAGATTGGAGCCAGCAGAATTGACACCTGTGCACCAACGCACGAGTCGCCGACTACGTGGTGAGCAGCCCGAGTTTGGCCCCCTAATTGACTCATCAAGACCTGTCGAGACCTCAAGCACAAGCGTCACTGCGATGGCCACCCAGTCGATGCCATCTCCATCTCACCTCATCGTGGATTCGCCACGTACACCAGAGGTCTTCCACGGTGAGACCTTTGAAGACGCCGAGGACTGGCTTGAAGGCTTCGAGCGCGTTGCACGTTTGAATGGTTGGGACGAAGCCCGAAAACTTCGTTACGTTTACGTCGCCCTGCAAGATTCGGCACGTACGTGGTTCGAGAACCACGAAGCGTCCTTGCTGTCATGGGACGACTTCCGACGAGAGCTGATCGCAACCTATCCGAACACGGACCGCAAAGAGAAGGCAGAGGCTGCTCTTCAGGCGAGGAACCAGCGGAATAACGAGAGCGTGGCCATGTACATAGAAGACATGTCACGGCTCTTCCGCCGAGCCGACCAAAACATGGCCGAGGAGAAGAAGTTGCGGCACCTAATGCGCGGAGTAAAGGAAGAAATTTTTGCAGGCCTGGTGCGTAATCCACCGCGAACTGTGGCGGAGTTCCGGTCCGAGGCAACGACCATGGAAAGGACACTACAACAACGTGCACGACTGTACAACAGAGACTTCAGCGTCTCTTCAGTCAGGGCGGAGTCAACAACCCTCCCCACCAACGTTGACGTCCTCCGGGAAATGGTGAGGGCTATTGTTAAGGAGGAGCTCCAGAAACTGCAACTTCCTCAAAGTCCTTCAGCGGTGCCCTCAATCGCGGACGTTGTGCGTGAAGAAGTGCGGCAAGCAATTATTCAACCGCAGCCTCAGGTGCCACACTACACGCAACCGGAACCTCAGCCACAGCTGTCGTACGCGCAAGTCGTACGGCAAGACATGAGACGCCCGAGCTTTGCACAAGCTCCTGTTATGCCACCGACCTTTCCTCGCAGTACTCCAGCGCCGATGCCAGAAGCAAGACCCCGCAAAAGTGATGTATGGCGCACGGCAGACCGGCGGCCCCTCTGCTACCACTGTGGGGAGGCAGGTCATCTTTATCGGACATGCCACTACCGTCGGGTCGGGCTACGTGGCTTTCCAGTGAATGCGCCCTGCCCTCGTAACGGTGAGCGCCCTTACGAAATCGAAGAATATTTGTCTTCGCGCTATGCCTATCCAAACACTCAGCGACAAGAATCGCGGTCGATTGCACCAATGCGCAATAGGTCGCCGAGTCCACACCCATCATCTACTTTCCCGAGGCGTCGTTCACCAAGCCCGCGACGGGAAAACTAGAACCGGCGACCTGTGGAGGCAGGGCCGCTGATTTTCGAAAAACTGAAAACCCTCCATGGCTAACCGGATCAGACGACGATACTGACACAACGACGGACAAGCGCAGTAATGGTGACGTGACATCCGAGCTACAAGTCAGAATAGACGACGTCGAAACCATAGCGCTAATAGACACAGGTGCAGATTACTCAGTAATTAGTAGCATGCTCGCAAATAAGCTGAAGAAAGTGCTCACTCGTTGGACCGGACCGCAGATACGCACCGCCGGCGGGCATTTAGTCAGCCCCGTAGGATTGTGCACAGCGAGAGTGGGAATAAGAGGCCATGTGTACGTCTGCAGTTTTATTGTTCTCCCTGAATGTTCCCGTGAGGCAATTCTGGGCATGGACTTTCTGCAAGCAAACAGTGCCATCATCGACTTGCAGAAATCCCAAGTTTCTTTTTCTACAGAGAACGCTGTTGCCGTGTGTCATGCGGAGCAACCAATTGTTTCGTCTCTTCGTATTGTGGATGAAGGTGTGACAGTGCCGCCACGTAGCAGCGTGACAGTTTCTGTGAAAAGCGACGTTTTTCGTGAATATGCCGGACTAGCTGATGGAAATGTCGAACTGCTGCTCACAAAGGGAATACGCGTGGCGAGAGGTCTAGTGAACCTGCGGAACGGATATACTGATGTGCTATTGCCTAACTTTACCAACGAGGTACAGCATGTGGCGAAGGGAGCAGCCAATACAATAACAACTGTTACAATAACAACTGTTATCTGTTGCACCGTACCTTTGAGCGTAAAAACATACAAAAAGGGCAATAACGAAGCGACGGCATGAAAAACAAAAACATTGTGGCGTCCAGTGGCAAACTGAACGTTGGCACTATATAAAAAAAGGGGGAAAATTATTCACTTCAGAGGAGACGCAGCGGTAAATTCGCCTTCATTAGGGTTTATTGGCGAATAATTTTATTATTTGCATTACTCGCAGCCTAAGAAAACCCTTACCAATAAGTACCAAACGAAGCTTTCGATGTTAAATTGTACTCCTTTAACTATATATATATATATATATATATATATATATATATAGAGAGAGAGAGAGAGAGAGACAGAGAGAGTTTACCTAGGTGCACAGAACTCGTAAACAAGTGCATTGATACTGCCGTCTTTATATGATTACCAAGAGAATTGAGTAAGGTATTTCTCTTCAGCATGGATAAAATTCACTTCCCTTCGAGCTAGTATTCACTGGTGCCCTTCCCGTACGCATGCAATGGAGAGAAGCAATGAAAAAGAGTGAGGAGTATGCGTGCATTTTTCCGTCGTTGAGCACACCGTATCAGTTTTCAAAAGTATCACCATTCAGGACACCAGCCCTTTTGTGAGATATTTCTTGGTGTATGTGTGTGTGAAGAGGGGGGAGTTCTTTTTTCTTGTCTACTTTAAAAAAAGAAAACGTACGTCGTATATGGCTTAGAATAGACTTCCTACTATCATCGGCAGAAGCCATTAGGTTTTTGCCCTTAGAGAAAAGACCAGGACCGAAAGCTCCATTGAATACGCTTCATCTTCCATGCCTCCATTCCAAGGCATAGTGATCCGAGTGCTTCATGCTGATTTGGCCGCACGAACAGGCAAAGCTTGACTGTATATCGGGGTCCGATCTCCGAGAAGAAGAAATAAACTGATACCATGTCTCCCTGCATCTGAAAGCAGGTGAATTTGGAAAAACACCTTTTTTTTAGTTGTCGTTGTTGTCATAGCGAGGGCTGCGTATAGCTCGTAAAAGTTGCAACAATAAATAACGAAAGGTTACATGATGCCATCCATGCAGTTCTAGATATTTTTTATGCATGCAACGACTTCTGCTCTCAGATGTATTTTCGCATATCCCCGGGGCATACATGTTTTGGCATAGTTTCGCAGCGCATCTTTGAACAGTATTACATTTTTTTTTCTACTTCAAGTGTGCCATCTGTTGAAGTATGCGTGAACACACAAAGCAGGAAGTTATTGTCCGCTACCAAAGGCCTTCGTAAGCTATCTCGGTGCCATTCGGCATTCTTAGAACACACACGATCCCGCAGCTGACCAACAGCAGCGCATCGGTATGACGCCCCGTTCTGTGTCAGAAACACAAAACACGTCAATTTTCATAAGTCTCTTGCCTAAATTACCACAGAATAACATAGATCCACTGTGCCCTGATGTGTGTGAACCAACTTATCTTTTTGTGTGTGTGGTATTTGTGAAATGCAAGTTAAGCTATAGCTCTCAAAAATCCCCCCAAATAACGGAGCCAGTAAAATGTATACTTCTCGAAATCTTTGCATCTGAAATTAAGCTCCAGCTAAAAGACTCCCAGACTAAATAATCCCCCTGGCTCATGTGAAACATGAGCCAGGAGGATTATCCGTATTTTTGTGGGTTTTCATTCCTTGCATTTTATGCAGCACGTTTAAGCTGGAATGTCGCCCATGAAAGCAGTTTCTTGCTCAAGTTTTAAATCAAGTAAGTACGTAAGTAACGCCAACTATTCTGACGTTTTATTGTTTTCTTGAAAATTCTTTTTTTATAAAACAAGATCACAAATTTAAGCATTCGCATGTGTGTAAATTATAATGTTAAACCTAAAGCTAAGCTAGTAATATCAAGGGATATTATTTAACATTGCTATGTATACTTCCTGTGGGGGCGTACTCTAAACCCAACCCCCTCTCTTTCACTAGATTGATCTGGAAGTATACAGCCATTTGATGCAGAGAGGGACAGAGAATAAAATGAAGGAAAGGCAGGGAGGTCAAACAAAAATTTGGGCATCCCGTCTGCTACCTTGCACAAAGGGAAAAGAAAATGGGGAAGAAAGATGAGAAAGAAAACGGAGAGCGAAATAGACGCATGTTCATTATGCACGAACAGAGCCAAGCTAGAACACATGCTGTGGCAGTGCCCCGCGTTACGTGGTTGTGAGGTTACCACGTCGTGCAAATGGGATGCTGCTATTACCAGCTCCGGATTCGAAGTAAAGCTATGGGCAGTTTAACCGGCCCGCGACGCAGCAGATATTTTGTCTTTCTGTTACTAGCGGCCCGCGACGTGCTACACCACGTTCTGAGGAACCATAAAAAAGTTTATCTGTCCGTTCGTCTGTCCCTTTGTCTATTCTATACATCCATCCAAGCTAGAACATTCATTTCATCGGGGCGTCCGCAGCAGTGGTGTGGCGGCTGCGGTGCTGGGCTGCTGGCCCAAAGGTTGAGGGTCAGATTCCAGCCGCGGCTGTCGCATTTCAATGGAGACGAAAAGCCACATAGAGAGGCCCGTGTACTAGCTGGATGGTGACAGTGCGCGTTAACGAACACCATGTGGTCCAAACTTTTGGAGTTCTTTACAACTTCGTGACTAATAATCATGTCCTATATCTTTGCACGTAAACAATCACCGCCATATCAACAAAGTGGATGATGGTAGAGAAGCTTGCTCGGAGCCGCACGGGGCGTTTCTTGGCGAGACCCTTTTTGTAGGAGGCTTGTTAACGAGCCGGCGCATAATGTGTAGGTCGAATGCAGCGTTGTCGTGCACGTTCCGCGGCCGGCACTGCACAGTGTTGGCCAAGTTAATCACCTGCCCCTGTATGCCATACTGGCGGCTACCATGAATCAAACGCCCTGCGCTCATAAACGGCTGACGTGGAGCTATCAGGCGTTCTTCAACGGGGCTGAGAGCAGACACATGAGGGGCTTTGCGGTGATATAGATACCTGTGTGTATCACTAATCGTACGAACTTGTCACGTGCTGCCGTGCCTACGCAGCGAACGAAGTGAACGTAGTCGCAAGGAGGCTAGCTGGCGAGCCATCGAAAAGCAACGCTTTTGGTGGCAGCAGTATTTCGAAGGAGCGCACATCTCATGGTAGTTTCTAGCGGGGTTCCCTCTTTACCGTGCATGATCCGGCACTCTTGTACAAAACTTTGCTCGTGTTGTAGTGGCCTCAGACTTCATTAGGTGTTTTCAAGCACTCGTTCTATTTCATTTCTCATTTGTGCGATAATTTCAGAAGCATGCGAAGATGTCAAAGCATGCAATAGCACGCTCTGACAGTCACCGGCTAAATTCTTACCTTACTGAAAAGTTACGCTACGTAATTCAAGTAATTGCACATGTGTTCTTATGGAATCCATATATTTGCCATATATTCACCATAGATTGAACGGACATTATTGCGGAAACATACGTTATTATTGGGATTGTCATTGTCAACGTTCCAATAGGGGTCCAATTTCGTTTTCAACTGCGCCGTAGTTGGAGCCCAAATAATAGTTCTGCTTCCTGTGTGCACTAGAATGCAGTCGCCGTCGTCGCGAATCGAACTATTGACCTCTTCCTCTGAACGTGACTGACACCGAACCACCGTGGTGACGTGAACACCATGTTCAGGCAAGTCCGCATCTAAATGCGGTTCCGCCCACGAGAGTACAGCAGCTGCATTGTACGCAGCCTGTGTAGTAAAAATAGCAGCCGTAGGAAAAAAAAAAGGCAGGCCGCAATTTTCGTCACCGAAAAGGGCATGCCCTTCGTTGTGTCGCTCGCTCGGATGATCGCCTACGGCATTGTTCCGCCTCTCAGGCGCGTGAAGTGGCAATTCCGTAATAGACTCGGACACGGCTGCGCCTGCCCGCCCACAGAATTGAATCGCTGCCGGAAATGGCCAGGAAGTGAATTTCCTTCCGGTGCTCGCGCTGCCTCGCTGCCATGGACCTGCACTCGACAACTAGTTCTCTCCTGTTGTCTGATACTGCCTGGAGCGGGCGGTGTTCGCGACTTTCTTGTGACGTTCTCGAGACAGCTCGACAACCGAAACGTCCGTGGAATTAAAACATAACAATCCAGGATCTAGTGAGGAGTGATCAGTGGTGGAATCAAAAGAAACAATACTTGATTCGAAGAGGCAGACTAGAGCACACGCAAGAGTTACATGGGCCAGACAGTGCTAATCGGAGTGTTGGTTTTAAAACTTGCAGGTTCAAAAAGCTACACCTTACATAGGGCATTGAAGCATCTTATACGTTTTCCCGCTTTCTCTCTCTCTGTCTTGTACGAGTCATGTGCTTGTCAAGCTCCAGATAACATTATTAGGAAGCACAGTTGACATACGGGCTAACTATAGCTACGGAGTTCAAAAAAGAAAAACAGGAACACGGATAAATTGAATAATGTGAATACATTAACTTGTTGTCGTCGTTGCCGTTGTCGTCGTCGTCGTCGTCGTCGTTGTCGTTGTCGTTGTCGTTGTCGTTGTTGTTGTCGTTGTTGTTGTCGTTGTCGTCGTCGTCGTCGTCGTCGTCGTCGTCGTTGTTGTTGTTGTTGTTGTTGTTGTTGTTGTTGTTGTTGTTGTTGTTGTTGTTGTTGTTGTTGTTGTTGTTGTTGTTGTTGTTGTTGTTGTTGTTGTTGTTGTTGTTGTTAGCCCAAGTGGCAACGCGGACAACCCTTTGGGACAGGTCACCGCGATTGAGAGCGGGGCTGGCTTCCGCAGCAGTCGAAACCCTCCGCGAACATAGGACGGTCGTTTCCCGTTGGGAAACTGAGAGATTCCAGAAAATGACGCTGGGTCAGCTGCGTATTCTCGAAGTTGCCAACTCAGCGGCGCTTCCGCTTCATCGCGCCTGGGCAGACGAGATCGGTCGCCAGGCGACTCACTCTGCTGGTAGATAACAAACAGGAAGGCGTCGGTCAGTTCTCATCACGGAGCTGGAGACATCCTCCGCGTATCCTATCGGTCCCACCGAGGCCACTTTGAGTCATTCGCATCGAATTCTCCGCGTCAGGAAACTCGGGAGAGCGTCTTTTCTGCTGACGAAGCCTGTTTGTTTAAACCAGCCGCTTCTATACATGTTTCGTAGGAAAACACTCGAAAAAAAAGGTAATAATAAATAGCAGCTCTTGAACGAACGCCGATCTGCTGGCACACTCCCAACTATTGTTTTGCGTCACGCAGTGAACCAATGTGCCAACTTGGCGAAAATAATTTTACGCATTTGTGTAAGCTACAGTAAAACGTTCTTTGGTGATTCGCAATGAAGTGACCGATCTTATATTACGCTTCTTGCAAGATACATGGTGACACATTGTGGAATACGTTGTGATACATGGTGAAACATACTTGATGAAAAGAGTCAGTCTTGTGAAACGATGGCTGACCTGTTCTGCCAGGCTAACCCTACGTGCGGTGATATCACCACCACTCTCCCCCCCCCCCCACCTTTTTCAGTACCAATTGGAATGCCTGAAAGCTGTAGCCACACACCAGAAAGCGAAGAAAGTGCCGTGTAACTTTCTGCGAGTGAGACACCTTGTTCAACAATAATGACGCTTCGGTGAGTCTGTGTTTCTACTTATCTCCCTCCCTCATCCTTCTTTTCCTTACTCTTCTAACTCTCTTTAGCCCTTCCTCAAAGCAGGACAACTACCTAAGTTATTTGTTTTTCGAGTAACATCCCGGTCTTTCTGCATTACATTTACTCCCTTTCTCTCTATCTCTCCCTCTTACCGAACACTTTATGGGCGAAGCTCCTTATGGTCTAGGGCAGTCCATCCCTCCGGCGGAGCAAGCACAGTATATCCACAGACAGACAGGTAGAAAGACAGAAGCTTCGCCCAACTCATTATCAGTCACTCTGTGGATATGCTGTGATTTTTTTTCCCGCTGCTCGAACATTGTTGTATAATTGGCCGGACTCTTCATTCCAAAACATGTGCGCGACACATTAAACAAATGGTTGAGCGAAAAAGAAAATTTCGTTTATCTTCCAATCGAATTATCGGTTCTGGGAGGTTTTAACGTATAACAGTGCGAACTTGCAAGCTACGAAAGGAGTGCCTTTTTCTTCAAAAAAAAAAAACAATTGTCTTTCTTGGGATATCCTCGATGCAAAAAATTTGGTCTCTCTGTTGACTTGTCTGTTTGACACCCAAAATGGCTGTGTTTTTTTTGTTTTTGTAATCTGTTTGGTTTGATTTTATAACTTAAAGGCACATTTTCAGCGACCACAAATATTGCTCTGATTTCTGCGTTCACACTCATGCGTAGTATCAATTAAAAAACTATTGTTGGGGATATCTGAGGAAGAACATCAACATGTCAATATACTGTGGCGTGTTTCTTTATACTATAAATGTCATACATCAATCATTCTAAGGAACATACCGTTTACTACGCTAATATGACAATGCAACGCTATGCATGAAAAGGTGGGTGTTTCCTGAGATTTGCTAAGACGATACGGTGGTGGCACCTACCCGCTGCGCGCATCGAGGCACATAAACGCAGCGCCTCCAGAATCCTATTCACCGAGTTTCTCACCCAGAACATCATGTTTTATTCAATCCATGTTTTATTCGCTCTCTGCAGACGGAAGACGATCGTCATTTGACGAAATTTGCAGCGAAACATGCAGATACTGGGCCAATTTTTATTACACCCGTCTTCTTGTTCTATATCGAGTTATAAATAATAGAGCACATGGTGATTTCGGTGCGCACTAATTAGTCGTTCTCACTTCCCCTTCATTAGGGCACTCAACTATTGCCGGGTCTCTCATTCAGTCCACGCAGTGGGCGCGGAGCAATTATCCCCTTGCCGCGTACATACTTGCAAACAAGCACAAGGAAACAACAGAACAAAATATAGAATTCTCTTGTTTTTTTGTTTCTTAGTTGTTGTTCTGTTGTTTTCTTCAGACTCTCGCCCAGCCTTAACCACAGGTGCCACTTTTCTCGTTGCCTTTGACTTCGCAATCCTCCTTTGTTTCTTTCTGGGAGAGGTACAAATGCCTCGCATTATGTCATACGCAGGAATGTTACGGGCGCACGCTGGGAACTAAGTGATGTATTTGGAAAAGCGGGCCATATATGACTGATAAGCATGACGCGTTTTCAACGAAACAATTGCATTCTGGGTACCTCGGCTGAAGAGAACCACAGGCTCACAGCTGATCCCGCATGCTTAGCTGGTATGTAGAGCAAGAAGCAAGAATAGTCCACACAAAATGCTTATCTATCTATCTATCTATCTATCTATCTATCTATCTATCTATCTATCTATCTATCTATCTATCTATCTATCTATCTATCTATCTATCTATCTATCTATCTATCTATCTATCTATCTATCTATCTACCTATCTATCTATCTATCTATCTATCTATCTATCTATCTATCTATCTATCTATCTATCTATCTATCTATCTATCTATCTATCTATCTATCTATCTATCTATCTATCTATCTATCTATCTATCTACCACTATGATGTGTACCTTGACGAATGCAGCCCAGTGCCGTGCTGTATTCCGTGCTGTATGCCGTGCAGTGCCGTGCTGTATGCCGTGCTCTATCTATCTATCTATCTATCTATCTATCTATCTATCTATCTATCTATCTATCTATCTATCTATCTATCTATCTATCTATCTATCCATCTATCTATCTATCTATCTATCTATCTATCTATCTATCTATCTATCTATCTATCTATCTATCTATCTATCTATCTATTGAAAGAAGAAAAAAGATGCTTCAGGTTTTAAAGCAATGGGCAAATTTTGTGGTCTAGCAGGAGCACTTGTCAGTACAGCAAACGCGCAACGGTGGCCTAGGGGTCAAAGTGCTCGACGTCTGACCCGCAGGTTGCACGATCGAATGCCGGCAGCGGCGGCCACATTTTCGATGGAGGCTAAAATGCTCCAGGCTCGTGTATTTAGATTTAGGCGCTCGTTAAAGAACACCAGGTTGTCCAAACTTAAATAGAGCCGTCTATTACGGCGTCTCTCACAATCATATCGCTGTTTTGAGGCGTAAAACCTTATCAATCATTATAATGTCTATACAGAACTCCATGCATGTTGCACGGAAGCTTGCATGCTCTTAACACCTTCGTGCGATACGTTTCTTCTAGGGGCGAAGCTCCTTAAAATCAAGGCTTGTCCGTTATGGTACATTGGCGTTGCGTGCCGTAGCGGCCACTGATGAGGACGATGATGCTGATGGGGATGAAAAACGCCAGGCCTGCGCGGAGGGGGCAGCACAGTCACAGCGAAAGCTAGAAGAGCAGCCTTTCAGAGCCTTTTCAAAACAACCATTGGCTAACTACTGCAAGCACACTTGCTTAATACCCACTAGAACATTAATAATATTTTTTCGGGGGGGGGGGGGGGGTAGCAGGCCGGCATTCGCTACGTTATATTTCGTCATTATTCTGAGAAACGTGGTATCCGCTGAACACTTGCAAGGGATTTTGTACCAATTGTTCATGCAGTGGCCGCCGACGATGAGGAATCATGGCTGAAGTAGGTATGTGCCACAGTTATTAGGGGAACAAGAATAAACTATGTAATGGATTGGAGAATTGAACGGCGTACTCGTTACGCTATTCGCATTGTGCGACGACTGGTTGCTCTTTCGCTGTTTTAAAGCGCTTCGTAAGTCGTATAGGGTCTTAAAATTAATCTGCAGAAAACGAAAGTAATGTACAACAACCTCGGAAAAGAGCAGCGCTTCGAGATAGGTAATAGTGCACTTCAAGTTGTAAAAGACTATGTCTACTTAGGGCAGGTAATCACCGCAGAGCCGAACCACGAGATTGAAGTAACTAGAAGAATAAAAATGGGGTGGAACACATTTGGCAATTAAGCACTCTCAAGTTATGACAGGTAGATTGCCACTATTCCTCAAGAGGAAGGTATACAACAGCTGTATCTTGCTGGTACTTAGCTACAGAGCAGAAACCTGGAGACTTACAAAGAGGGTTCAGCACAAATTGAGGATGACGCAGCGAGCAATGGAAAGAAAAATGGTAGGTGTAACCTTAAGAGACAAGAAGAGAGCAGAGTGTATTTGGGAACAAACGAGGGTTAAGGATATCAGAGTTGAAATCAAGGAGAGGAAATGGACATGGGCCGGGCATGTAGTGCGTAGACAGGATAACAGCTGGTCATTAAGGGTAACTAACTGGATTCCCAGAGAAGGCAAGCGGGTTAGGGGGAAACATAAGGTTAGATGGGCAGATGAGATTAAGAATTTTGCGGGTATAAAGTGGCAGCAGCAAGCACAGGACCGGGTTAACTGGTGGAACATAGGAGAGGCCTTTGTCCTGCAGTGTACGTAGTCAGGATGATGATGATGATGATAATAAGTCGTATTAACGCGACTGCTTTCCCGACATCAAGCCTGCCTAAGGCAAGTTTGCCTACAAGTCCCTAGCACCGACGTTGCTCAGTGGTAGAATACTGAGCTGACTCGCAGCGGACCCAGGTTTGATCCCCTTGTGTCATCGGTAATAGTTTTTTTTTCTATTTTCATGCGATGTGGTTACGGACACCGGCGGTGGTGGCGTACAAATGCCTGTGACCCAAGTTGTGATATCATTACAGCTTTCGTTGTAAAACAAGCGTGTTCTAGACCTCACATTCTCTTTCTGCCATCACGGCACAGCACTTGCAAGGTAGCCACTATAGGCCATGACCATGACGACAAAGATGATGATTTATTTTTTTCATCACTTACCACTCCTAAAATAAGATTTAAAAGTCTCAACGTCGCGTTCTTTGTCAATCTCCCGAAATGGGTACGTGCCATATGTGAAAGGAAAAACAAACAAACAAAGACCATTATCACCCGCTCATCATCATTCACTTCGGGGATATGCCGTGTTTAAACGGTCGTCACTCAGTACGCTGCGATATTACACTGAACGACACCAGTGCTTCGCCCACTCAGCATCATTCACTTCGGGGATAGGCCGTTATTTCTTTTTTTTCTCTTTCTCTCCTTTGAAGTCGAAGCTTTCACCAAGCGTTTGGTTTGCCCGGCAGGTGACGTCACCAGCTGAAAAACAACGTAAGGTCACGTGACAGCACCCGAAGGAGAAGTCGAGAGAACTCCATCGAACGAATCTTTTAAGAATAAATAGTGTTAAGGAACGTGGTTCACTTGTGGCAGAGACTGTCGAAGACGTGGCACGCTAAGGAGCGATAATATGTCTCTCGCGCATATCACGCTGGAAACTCACCGACAAGGCCTACTCGCATAATGCCACGCGCTTGATACGCGTGCGAGAAAGAAGCAGACAAAGACGCAGGTGTCAGTCAGGCGCCGTGGTGCCACCGTGGCCGGTGTTCCTCCCCTTACGGCAGTGGTTCTTGGATGAGAAATCTCGGTAGGACGCAACGCTGTTCTTGGGAAGCCTCGTCTTCAAACTGGGGCTCACCGTGTCGTGGCTGTAAGTGCTGTTCGAGTACCGCTCCAAGTCATCACTCTCCGGCTTCGTCATTGGCCTCGGCCCTGTTTGTGATCTCGGTGCTCCATGTCGGGTTTTGTGGTCTGAGCTTCGGCATGCTTTTCGTGTTCCTTGTCCGACGGAGGCGAGAGAGGACGCAACGCTGTTCTTGGCGAACTTCGTCTTCAGTCTGGGGCTTGCCGTGGCTTGGCTGTAGGTCCTGTTCGAGTACCACTCCGAGTCATCACTCTCGGACAGCGTCACTGACCTCGGCTCTGTTTTTGCTTTCCGTCATCTGGGTCGCGTTTCGGTGTCTGCACTTCCACGTGCTTTCCATGTCCCTAGTCCGACGGAGGCGAGCTAACACCACCCTGAAATTGAAACCGTCGCTCAGGCCTGGCAGCGCCTGTCGCCTCCAGAGCTCCTGTGTGTTTTGCGGCAAGTCACGTGAGTCGTATCTGAAGAAAAAGCGTGGCCATCAATGCGGCGTGAGACAAGACATTACGTGGGCCCTGCCAAGCGAGGCTTCTTCGTCCTGGTCCCCGCCTTCGCGTGGTCACGCCATTATTTTTGTGTCTCCCGCGGAGTTGACGACATTCTTCGTGAGCAGACAAGTTGGCGCCAACATCGAGGACCGTGCCGACGGAGTATCGCAGCTGCACGAGGCCCGCCAAGGGTCAGACCTCGCGGGAGGCCTACGGGATGGAGCGCAGTGGCACATAGCAAGAAAGCGGAGCGGTGAGCTTCGCCCACGAGGATGAAGGTGCGGAAGACGATGCTACCAGCACCACTAGCAGCGCCAGCAGCGTAGGGAGAAGAATCAGGGTTAGCGAAGACAACAGTGCTGTGTTGGGGGCTGGCTGGTCCCGACGAAGCAGAGGAAGAAGAAGACGGCCGACGGAGATATGAACGTTAGAACACATGAAAATTCAAAACACGGCACACTGAACTCACACACTACGAGTCTTGAAAGTGCACTGAAATATGTACATTGGAAGTCCTGAAAATTCACTAAAAAATTCTATACAACTCAGTACAATATAGATTTGTAGTGCTACGTGACGTAGTCTTCGAACCGACGCGGCTTCTGCCGCTTCCGCTTAGGGCGGGCCCTTTTGGGTGTAGAATGAGATGTCTCTGCACCTCGAGTGGAAGATTGATCAGAGCTCGCAGCATGAGCTCCGGAAGAATTTTGCGGGCCGGAGTCTGGTTCAACGGTCTCAGCCGTATCTGAAGGTTCGAAGTGAACCGTGTGACTTGGTGTACTTGAACCAGCGACACCGACTGGTAACTCCTCCCCCCTTGAAGAAGAAATGCCTGTACATGGAGGCCACAGGTAATAATCTGATGCGTAGTTAAAAGGCGTGGACGGAACGTGATGAGGAAGACTTTTAGGTGTTGAAGGCGAATCCGTATGAAAAATAACAAGGCGCGAAGCATTCCAGATGTTACCATCACTTAAGCGGAAAGAAGTGGGGCTAACCTGGCCCAAGACTTTGTAAGGACCCCGATACTTGGGGCGCTTGCCTGGCACACGAACCTTGACTAGATCGCCAGTGCGAACTTTGGACTGCTTTGCACCTCGACGGGTGTCGACATACTTTTTCATTGCTTGTTGACGAGAAAAAAACCCTGGTACGAATTTGATCAGGAGAAGACACTGCTATGTTGCGAGGCAAAGAGACTATGTCGAGAGCAACTCGCGGTTGCCTACCGTGGAGAAGTTGAGCAGGAGACACTCCAGTGGTGCCTTGTGGTGTGAACCTGTACGAAGCTAAACATTCCGTCAAGACTTGCTTGAGGGGACGGTGCTCTAATTGGGCGATCTGGATATGTTCCTTCAGAACGCGATTAAAGCGCTCGATTTGCCCATTTGATTGGGGATAGAAAACTGATGACCTCAAGTGCTGAATTCCTCGTTGTGAAAGAAAAGCCTCGAAATGTTGGGACTGAAACTGTGGACCATTGTCCGTAACTATGGCATCAGGAAAACCTTCCCGGCTGAAGATTGAAGACAGAAACTCAATGATGACCTCAGAAGTAACCGTATGTGTGAAACAAATTTCTGGCCATTTGGAATGGTAGTCGATGAGAGAAACAATGAACCGGGCATTTTGCGGAACATTATGCAAAGGACCGATGATGTCCATGCCGAGTTTTTGCCAAGGCCGATCAGGCCACTGAACTGGCTGCAACGGAGAAAATGCAGGTTTGGCAGACTTGTCAGCTGCCTGACATATATGGCAGTTGTAAACTGCATGCTCGACCTGCTTATCTAAGGCTGGCCACCAGTACCTGTCTCTGAGATTCTGTTTGGTGCGGACAATGCCTGGATGGGTCTCATGGGCAAGCTGTATTAGCTTGTTACGGAAAGAAGCAGGGGGAATCACGCGTTCATCGCGGAAAAGCAAGTCCTCGACACAAGACAGTTCCTGTCGGACTGCGAAGTAAGGCAAGAATTCAGAAGCAAGAGCACCTTTGGAAGGCCATCCTTCACGTAAATATTTGAGAACTTGAGACAAAGTGGAATCTGCAGCTGTAGCTGCCTGAAGCTCAGCTTTAGTAATGCAGGAAGTAACTAATGAAACAACTTCCTCATCCCACTCTTCAGTAACCGGTATCTGAAGAGGAAGGCGCGACAGTGCATCAGCAACCACGTTATTAGAACCCTTACAATATTGAACACTGAAATTATAATACATGAGTTTGGCACACCAAAGGGAAATGCGAATGGGGCGGCGGCCTTCGGATCCTGCAGAAAGAAGAGCAACTAGTGCTTGGTGATCTGTACGTTCACCTAAAAGTCTTCCTCATCACGTTCCGTCCACGCCTTTTAACTACGCATCAGATTATTACCTGTGGCCTCCATGTACAGGCATTTCTTCTTCAAGGGGGAGGAGTTACCAGTCGGTGTCGCTGGTTCAAGTACACCAAGTCACACGGTTCACTTCGAACCTTCAGATACGGCTGAGACCGTTGAACCAGACTCCGGCCCGCAAAATTCTTCCGGAGCTCATGCTGCGAGCTCTGATCAATCTTCCACTCGAGGTGCAGAGACATCTCATTCTACACCCAAAAGGGCCCGCCCTAAGCGGAAGCGGCAGAAGCCGCGTCGGTTCGAAGACTACGTCACGTAGCACTACAAATCTATATTGTACTGAGTTGTATAGAATTTTTTAGTGAATTTTCAGGACTTCCAATGTACATATTTCAGTGCACTTTCAAGACTCGTAGTGTGTGAGTTCAGTGTGCCGTGTTTTGAATTTTCATGTGTTCTAACGTTCATACCTTGTATATACTTTTGTATCGATTATGTATAAATATAAACAGTGTATAGGTGTGCTTTTTTCGAGGAGGGGATGGTTGTTGTGTTCAGTTTCGGTTTCGAATTGACATGTGAGGATGCCAGGGGGCGCCGCTCTGGCATCCTCACATGTCAATTCGAAACCGAAACTGAACACAACAAACAGCTCTTGAACTTTTGCGTCTTCGTCACCTTTTTTTTTCCGCAGGGTATATTAAGTGCGCGGCAATATTGCGCATCGATTGGAAATAAAACCTACAATTAGAGCAGCTCGACGTATTCTCAGTCTCGCAGCAGTCAGACTGCTCTAGTAGCATCTCATTATCGCCCTTTGAACAGGCGATGCACAGGCGAATGGTAAAAAGTAAACACCACAGCCGCTCGTAGATGTTGATCATCGTTACATCAAGAGGCTTCAGTAAAAAAAACACCTGGCCGCCATGGGCGAACCTATGTCCCTCTGCAGCTTCCAAGAATTTGCATACCGACACCAGTAATTTTTTACGAAATGACGTTTCATACCGCTAAAGCAATGAGGCTGTACCCCTGTGCTATCTTGTGCGGATTTTTCAACACTTCTAGCGTATATGAGGGCTGGTTAAGATGCCCATACAGATTACGTGGAGACCAATAGAGCAAAGACGTTGTACGGATCTGCGTGTCTTGTGCATTTTTTTTTCCCGTATAAGTGCCTGGCGAAGAGCGGCGTCTCGATATTTTTATGCCATAGCGAAAATCCCGAACGAAAACTACAGCATAACGCCTTTAAACGAAGTCATAGATGCAAGCGTACACACAAAAAAAAAAACGCCAGGCATGCTAGAAGAGCGGTTTTAAAGAGATTTTTCGATACACTCATTGGGTAACCACTGCAAGCACACTTGCTTGATACCCACTAGGTCATTATTAATAAATTTACTTGGGTAGTAGGCCGGCATTCGCTATGCCATTTTTTGTCATTCTTCCGATAATATACTTGGGTAGTAGGCTGGCATTCGCTATGCTATTTTTTGTCATTCTACTGAGAAGCGTGGTATCCGCTAAACATATGCAAGGAATTTCGTGTCAATTGTTCATGCAGCGGCTGAGAGAACGAGGAGGAATTATGGCTGAAGTGGGTATGCGCCACAGTTAGTATGTGAACAAGAACAAGCTTTTGTGATGTCTTGGAGCATTGGACGGCCCAATGGTTACGCAATTCACATTGTGCGACGACTGGCTGTTCTTTCGCTGTTTTGAAACGCTTTATAAGTCATAATAACACGATTGCTTTCTCGACATCACGCCTGTCTAAAGCAAGTTTGACAACAAGTCACAAGCACCGGTGTTGCTCAGTGGTAGAATACTAGGCTGGCACCCAGCGGACCCGAGTTGGGTCCCCACTGTGTCAATGTTGATAGGTCAAGCCTGTCTAAGGCAACTTTGACAACAAATTACAAGCACCAGCGTAACTCAGTGGTACAATACTGGACTGGCATCCTGCGGACCCGGGTCCGAGCCCCATTGTGTAATTGGTGCTAGGTTTTCATAAAATTTAAAAAGGTGTGGTTTTTGACACCGGCGGTGGCGTGTGACCCGAGTAGTGACCTCATAACAGCTTTCGCTGTCGAACCCAGCGCTTGATGAAATGCATTTCACTGGAACCACAACTTCGCAGTTTCGAGTTACTCATGACGGCTTCTCACAATGGCACCATACAGTCGAATTGCAGGTTCAGTTTATATAGCAGAGTTTATTATGCAGCGTTCAGGACAGACAATTTGCTGCTGTATCGTCAGATTGTACCAACACGCTCGAAGTAACAGAGCTGTAACCTACATTCACTTTCAGAAGCAGCCAAGACTTTCTCTGTTGTAACCTTGAAGAAGACGAGTCAACGTTTCAAACATCGGCTCGAGCACCCAACCACTCCCGATGATTTTTTTTTCGTCTGCATTCTTTAGTCACTCAAAATTCATCTCCACCAGCTCCGCAAAGGTCGAGCAAGCCTTTGTTGTGTCAGCAACCTTACTGAGGATACTTTCTCGGCCATTAACCTATGTAGAAAGCTATGTACGAGTGTTGTTTATGTGTTGTACGCGCTTACGTGATGCCGCAGTGAAAGCAAGTGCATGACTCTGCGTCGTCACGAAAATGGAATGTACGTTCAGTGCGCCGACCTTGGCAAAAAGAGGAGGCGCTCCTCATTTTCAACTCCGCGACAAAGAAGTCGTGTTCGGACTGACCACGGAAAAAAAGAAGAGAGCAGCCCCGGCTGGAGCTCAAGAAGAACGTGAAAGTGGCACACATTGACTGCCCGTTTTAAGTTACAATCACCGCTGCTTTTGAGAAGACCACCTGGCGGTCCACGTAGGGACCTATCGGGTGAGTTTCCAAAAACACAAAAGCCCCCAGAGCGTCCCCTCGGCTGCATTCTGCAGCATGGCAGCAAGAATTATTCGTTTCTTTCATATGCAATGCGTTTTTTTCCTGGGATGCATGTGATGCCGTGGTCGGCCGTAGCATGCCTCTCCACACGCATAAAAAGCGCCGCTTCTATATTGCCATCCGCGCATCGCGCCTTCAAGGGGAGGAACTGTCCATGTAGTCCGAACTTTCCCTTTCGACGTACGCAGCTGTGGTATTTTTAGAGCACGGCGGCAACGGTCAGTCTCCGGGGAATGCCGTTGCAGCGTTTAGCCCGAATGGACGGGTCACTTAATGGCGATTAGCGATATTAGCGACGACCTTGAGAGGGGGGGGGGGTTCTAGTTCACTCTAGAGGGGGGGGGGGACTCACCAACGATTCTTCTTCCTGTTCAGCCTCCTTACCGTGCATGCCACGAGACGAGAGAGTAAGGAAGACAGCGTTTTTATTATTATGATTTGGTCTCGCTGCTGCCGGGAAGGTCCGATCACTTGTTGTGCAGGTCAGCCACCTGCAGCGGAGCCACGTCCAACTTCAAACCAGCGTTCAAGCGCATGCCAGGGTGAAAGCGTGAGTGGCACATCCCCGCTGCCGTTCGTGATGTGGCACTTCCTACAACACACACCGTTCCTTCTGCAGCCTCTTCTGGGTAAAATGTTGCGACAAAGGAAGTGCACTCTTCTTTCGTTCGACGCAGTCCCGCGCTGACACGGGAAGAATGATGCTCGACAGCTGAATGGCCACCGCGACTGCACCGTCATTCAAAGTTGGTCGCCGAAATGCCGAATGACATACTGATTCCAAAGATGCGCGGGGACTGCCATGAGCAACCCGCTCGACCGATGCTTTTACAGCGTAATTTTTTTTGACGTTATTCCTTTTCGGGTATGTAAGTAGGGTATAAATAGTCGTCATACACGAGCATGATGAAAACAAGCATGCCATACCATGTGACGGACCCTTAGAGAAAAAAAGAAGACAATTTCCTGTTGCGTTTCTTCTTCCTTTTTTTTACTTCAAGGAATTTGCGTTAGTCTGCTGCTGCTCGCTGCTACACAGAGCTCGTCGGGTCGTTCGCTTGTCTCGCTGTAAGCAGCGCGGAAGAACTTTAAGAGTTGCAAGCTCGACGTTTGACATCGAGCCTCCTCAGTTCGACTGAAAGCACGTAGACTCTCAAGTGGAGCCCGATATCCATCTTTTTTATTGTTGTTCTCTGACTACATGCGTCGACTTCTTTATGCGAAAGGAATGGAGTGTGAGCTACAAAGAACTTCTCCGTTGGAGCTACATGGTTGCATGATTGAAGCGAAACCAACAACATCCTCGGTCACGCGACGGCCGCTCTATAAGCGATAACTGCAGCCGACTATACCATCAAAATATGCGTGGTCTTATTTCGCACTATTTTTTACGTAGTACTTGCTGTCTCTCGACTACACAACAGTGCAAAAGGGGAGTTTACAGCTGAAAACAACGTCACCCGAGCAGTGTGGTTGGACCTCCAAGCTTTAGTGTCCGACACAATAATATGATTTCATTAGGCATGCTGACCTCTAATTGTTGTCTTATTACTTTAGTGTAGTAGTTAATACGTAAATTGAAATTAGTCGAAGTGGATTAAAGCACACTTTTTTTTGTCGGTGGGAGCCTAAGTGCCAGTCCCATAATTAGTGTTGGATATCCAGGTAAGCGTGTTGTCAATGTTGTCTGAAGAAAGAAGGCCTGGTGGATTTTCACCGATGATCATAGGCTTATAGCAACTGTCATAAGCTGCATGCTTGCGACAGTGTTCACGTTTTATAAACTTTCGTGGCGACGCATAACCACGACGATCACATTTGTGACATGAATCGAGAAATAGAAACAGCGATCACGCACGTGTTTAACAACAAAACCATGGATACTAACAGCGAAAAACAATCAAGTATCTGCCAGGAAAGCAAGAAGTTCTTATTATGAAAGGCGGAGAAGAAGGAAACGGAACGGCTTCGTCCAGAGAGAAACAACATGCAGGCAGTTATTAACCGTGTTGGTCTCACATCCTTTATTCTTTTGCGTCTGGTTTATGTCCTTGTTTTTTTATGTTTCTTTGGACGACACAAAGCATTGTTCTCATGAACTTCCGTGACCAAAATACTGCGCCACATATCCTGGCATATCAGCGCAAGAAACGAAGCAAAAAGCTGTAAACAAATAGGGAGTGAAGTGTATATGGCACATTGGGCGACCGGGGGCCTTTTACCGGCGCTTGGCTGCACGCGACTCGAAGTCGAGAGCGACCGTGGGAAAGAGACCGACCGACTGCTCGTCTTTCCGGCCCGGAATCGTTGGAAAACGCGTCGTCGTCTTGGGCACGCTGTCAAGCGCAGCTGACCGTGCTCTTCTGGGCGGTGCGAGAGCCAACTCCTTTCCACAACACTGGACCCGGCTGGACATCACGTCGCAGTGATAGAAGCACCATTTCAGGAACCGATCTCGTTTCAGCGACCCCGAACCAATCGCAGCTTCATTCTGTCCAAGCAGCTGCCGACGTTGTGTGCAGATCTGTGTTGGAAGTCCCTATCGGAATTCGCACGACCGTTCGCGTGTATAGTGAACGACGGCTGGCATGATGATAGGCGCTTTCTTCCACACGTAGAACGTGCTTGAACCTGATATCAGGCCATATTATATATATATATATATATATATATATATATATATATATATATATATATATATATATATATATATATATATATATATATATATATATAGGTTACTGTATTATTCAAAGAAAGGAAAACAGCACCGCCCATTAGATGACCCCTTCACAGAGATCAGCACAATTACTGGCTACGAAAAAGAAAAACCTAAATAAAGGTATATACGAACCTTCGGCCTATGCATGCCTTCTTACAAACTAAGTCCGACGTGCTATGTCTATATTGTCTTGAAGCAAAAATTTCAGTGTCACAGCACTATGCGCGCTTCTACAACATCTTTAAGTGTGTGCAATGGATGCTACAGTACGTCACAGAGTACTGAGCCTCCTTTGCAAGTTTCTACATGTTTTGAAATACAACGTTAATAGCCTGTGCGACACACACTGAACTCGAATCCCTGAATTCGAGATTTTCCTGCTGCAACAAACAACAGGATCGGTGAGTGCACATCATATCCAGTACGGGCGAGAACTCCGCCCGATTCCAGCGCGCCTGTCTTTCCCTTCGCGTCATATATTAGGTCACTACAATTTACCGACCCTTCCTCCGCGTTTAAATTAGGCGATGTACCTTCGTCTATCCGCATTTTTTTTTTCTATGACGAACGAGAACACGCAGATGGGCGTATTGCGTTAGAGACGCCTTATCTCAGAGGACTCCATGCAGACAAAACAACGACGCGCTATGTCGTCGTGTTAGACAAGACAGTGGAGGAAAACAGCCTGCGGAGAAAAGTGGGCTCGGGTTGCGTACGTACTGTCACGGAGGAAACGGCTCGTAGAAAGGCAAGCAACCTTTTTTCCTTTCGTCCAATTGAACGGCTGCAGAGAGCTTCCTGCGGTGCATTCGGAGCGCTTCGAACGACAGATGTGGGGTGTCGTGTTTTCGTGGAGCACGACAAACAGAATGCATACCAATCTTTTTTTTTTTTTTGTTTCAGACACGGATCGTTAGCGAGTCCAAACAACAGCAGCGTCTCGTGTACCTGACATTGTCGCGTTTGCGGTCGAGCAAATACGACGCGTTGGGGTGCACCGAAGCCGCGCCGCGGCAGGCCAGAAGAGAAGCCAGGCGCTCGGTGACAGCTTGGCGCAGCTGCGAGCTTCGTCGACGCCCGGTTGAGCATCGCACGAACCCTCTCTCCCTCGACTCTTCGTCGCTCCGGAAAGATGCTCCCCGCAACGAACCCCGCGAGGCGACCGCCCCGCGGCGAAGATCACAGTGATTACGCTGTCTCCCACCGCCTCTCTCACTCGCCAGCTCTCTTCTGTATACTTGGTCTCGTGCGTGCGGGATGCGCGCGGGTAAATAAATCTTCATTGGGCCGTGCGTCCGAAAAAACAATGGAACGGTGCGGCGACCGGCTCTCTGTTTGTCGGAGCGCGCTGAATTGAGCTCGCCTCCGCGAGGGCGAGGGCGCGACCGACCGACTTCTGGCGGTTCTTTTTATTATCTCGCGCCATCTTTTGCTCTCGTTTTCCCGGGTCTTGATGCCATAGATGGCTTGCTCGGAACTGTAGAGAGCGTGGAAAAAAAAGATGTTACGGAGTCCGGGCAATCATCTCCCTTTCTTTTTCTTAGTGTTTTTTTTCTTTTATTCTTTTTTTGTAACAAGGCTAACGACGGAAGAGAGGATCTGTGAGAGAACGCCGTTTCGCCTGTACGCTCACTTCGCTATTCTTTGAAACACGCGGATAGCGCGGCCGGTGCGTGGAACGGCATAAAGCCCCTGAGCGAACAATGTTCGTGAGCCTCATCTAGATCCCTGACTCGTTTCTGAGCCCTTTATTTGCCGGAGAAGCCACTCAGTGTCATTGTATATTTTTGTTTTCATTTTTCTGCTTTATCATATGTCTCTGAACGTGGCACGCTATCCCGATGTGCAAGAAGACTGCTTCGCCACAGACGGTGAGCGGGATTGAAAGTTTAAAGGTTTAGTAGAAGAGCCAATATCACGAAGGTCTAACTTACTTTGAACATCGGAATAAAAGAAAGGGCTCGGAAACTGTACAAATGAAACGTTTCGCTAAATATGGGACCTGCCCTGTCAAGTTAATCGAGCTCACTCTTGTGATTTCGGGTTTCCGTGCTGGGACACTAAGATGGGAATAAATGCAAGCGCTGTAAGGAAAATCAAATGCGGGTCAAGCCGATCTAATAGCTACGTTAATTGCCAATAATTTTTAGCTGATGGCCTTCTCTTATAACAATCTTTGGTTGTTTGTTTTTAAACAAGTGTATAATGATTTATTACTTTCTATTGTTACGATTAACGAAGAGTTGCTCTTCAGTCTTATTGATGACATTACCCAGCTCAAATGAAATTGGAAAAAAATAATTATCACCAAATGACATGACCGACTCTTGGCCGATCTTCCCGAGTGAGCAGCTGCCAATCATCCAAGTATCATCATCATCATCAAATATATTGCATACAGCAAGCAAACAAAGGCTGCCAAGTAAGAGCCATATTTTAGTACCCAATCTTTAGGTGGCACTTGAGAAAAGATGAAAATGAAAGAAAAATGATATTTCGTCTGTTTTACAAAGTGATCGAGATGTCCGAAAAAAAAACATATACATATTCTGCGACGAAGGAGTAATCTTTGAGCGAAGTATTGAGGAGAGACAACAGGGCGTTCACTTGCAAGAGCGGTGTACTCCCAGAGGAAAATCCAGTGGAGTACAGGTCTTCACTTAAAATTGAACAACAAAATTTTATCAAACTCTAACGCTCGCTTATTTTCTTTTCACGTGCCATTTTTCGCATGAATTGGGAAGCAGAATAAAAAAATTTTCTACGCGTTCTTATTTTGCATATTCTTACAGGGTACGGCAATGTAACCATGTATTGCATACCATGACATAGTAGCAGCAAAATCGGAAGGATATGTCCCATGAATCAGTGCCTGGAAAACCCGAGATGTATGCGGACCTTTACGCTTACAGCGAGTTCTTTTTGAATTCGTATCCGATAAAAAACATAAAGTGGAAACAGCTGTTTTTTATTTCAAAAGTCTGCCCCTGGGCATAATACCTTTTGATTCAAACATACACATACAGGTTTGCTTCATGCGTAAAGTCCAGTAGAGAATGGTGCTGAGGTCCACGAATACAGCGGTTAAAGTTGGGTGGTCGGCTGGCCTGAGACCTGTTGCCCGGAGGTGACAACGACGGCTTAACTATAGACCAGTGCAGGTCCACAGTAAGTGTGAGGCAGTTACATCTTGGACTGGGGCGTCTCAAAATGGACACAATGTGCCGTATGGGCCTCAGTACTTTTGCGCCCAAAGGGTGGTCACGGATAGGGTAAGCGCAACCATAACACGTTATAAACCCTTAGAAAAGTGATTTATTTATTTATTTATTTATATGTCTGGTTTAACGTCCCAAAACCACCATATGATGGTGAGAGACGCCGTAGTGGACGACTCCGGAAATTTCGACCACCTGGGGTTCTTTCATCATTATCATCATCAGCCTGACTACGTCCACTGCAGGACAAAGGCCTCTCACATGTTCCGCCAGTTAACCCGGTCCTGTGCTTGCTGCTGACAATTTATTCGCGCAAATTTCTTAATCTCATCTGCACACCTAACCTTCTGTTTCCTCCTAACTCACCTGCCTTCTCCAGCTGGGAATCCAGTTAGTTACCCTTAATGACCAGCGGTTATCTTGTCTACGTGCTACATGCCCGGCCCATGTCCATTTTCTCTTCTTGATTTCAACTATGATAGCCTTAACCGCCATTTGTTCTCTAATCCACTCTGCTCTCTTCTTGTCTCTTGGGGTACACCTACCATTTTTCTTTACATCGCTCGCTGCGTCGTCCTCAATTTAAGCTGAACCCTTTTTGTAAGTCTCCAGGTTTCTGCATGCTAAATAGCTAAGTACCGGCAAGATGCAGCTGTTATATACCTTCCTGTTGAGGCATAGTGGCAATCTACCTGTCATAATTTGAGAGTGCTTGCCAAATGTGCTCCACCCCATTCTTATTCTTCTAGTTACTTCAATCTCGTGGTTCGGCTCCATGGTTATTACCATAGTCTTTTACAACTTGAAGTGCAGTATTACCTATCTCGAAGCGCTGCTGTTTTTTGAGGTTGTTGTACATTACTTTCGTTTCCTGCAGATTAATTTTAAGACCCACCTTTATGCTGTCCTTGTCTAACTCCGTAATCATGAGTTGCAATTCATCCCCTGAGTTACTCAGCAATGCAATATCATCGGCGAAGCGCAGGTTACTAAGGTATTCTTCATTAACTCTTATTCCTAACTGTTCCCATTCTAGGCTTTTGAAAACCTCTTGTAAGCACGCGATAAATAGCATTGGGGAGATTGTGTCCCCCTGCCTTACACCCTTCTTGATTGGTATTCTGTTGCTTTCTTATGAAGCACTAAGGTGGCAGTTGATCCCCTATAGATTTCTTCCAGAATGTTTATATATACTTCATCTACGCCCTGATTCCGCAGTGTCTGCATGACGGCTGATATTTCTACTGAATCAAACGCCTTCTCGTAATCTATGCAGGCTACGTATAGTGGTTGGTTCTACCCTGAGCATTTCTCTATTACCTGATTGATAGTATGAATGTGGTCAATCGTTCAGTATAGCCTGTTCGATATCCTCCTTGTTTCTTTGGTTGATAGAATTCTAATGTTTTCTTTATTCTGTTAGCAATTACCTTTGTAAATAGCTTGTATACTACAGAGAGCAAGTTGATAAGCCTGTAATTCTTCAAGTCCTTGTCATCTCCTTTCTTATGTATTAAGATGATGTTAGCGTTCTTCCAAGACTCTGGTACTCTTCCCGTCAGGAGACACCTCGTAAACAACAGGGTGGCTAGTTTTTCTAACACAATCTGTCCTCCATCTTTCAGCAGATCTGATGTTACCTGATCTTCACCAGCATCTTTGCCTCTTTGCATGCTCTCCAAAGCTTTTCTGACTACTTCTATCATTACTGGTGGGGTGTCATCTGGGTTACTGCTAGTTCTTTTAGTATTAAGGTCGTGGTTGTCTCGGCTACTGTACAGATCTCTGCAAAACTACTCTGCTATTTGAACTATCCTATCCATATTGGTAGTTATTTTGCCTTCTTCGTCCCCTAGTGCATACATACAACTTTTGCCATTCCCAAATTTCCTCTTCACTGCTTTGACGCTTCCTCCGTTTTTCAGAGCGTATTCAATTCTCTCCATGTTATACCTTCTTACATCGCATACCTTACGTCTATTAATCAACTTCGAAAGCTATGCCAGTTCCATTTTGTCTGTTGTACTTGACACTTTCAAGATTTGAAGCTTCTTAATTAGGTTCTTCGTTTCCTGGGAAAGCTTGCCAGTGTCCTGTATAACTACCCTGCCACCAACTTCCACTGCACACTCCGTAATAATACTCGTCAGATTACCATTCATTGTATCTACGCTAAGGTTGGTTTTCTCACTAAGAGCCGAGTACCTGTTCTGCAGCGACACTCCGAATTCCTGTAATTTCCCTCTCAGTGCTAGCTCATTGATTGGCTTCTTGCCTATCAGTTTCTGTCATTCCTTCTTCAAGTCTAGGTGAATTCGAGACAGTACCATATGGTCACTGCATCGTACCTTGCCAACCACTTCCACCTCCTGCCCGATTCCTGGATTTGCACTCATTATAAAGTCCATTTCGTTCTTATTATCGCCAATAGGGCTCCTCCATGTCCACTTACGGTTTCCTCGTTTTCGGTAGAAGGTATTCAAAATTCTTAAATTATTGCGTTCTGCGAATTCTACTAGTAGCTCTCCTCTCGCGTTTCTAGTACCGATGCCATAATCTCCTACTGCCTGGTCTCCAGCCTGCTTCTTCCCTACCTTTGCATTAAAGTCGCCCATCACTATAGTATACTGTGTTTTTACCTTACTCATAGCCAATTCCACGTCTTGATAGAAGCTTTCAACTATAGCGTCATCATGGCTGGATGTAGGCACGTAAGCCTGTACTACCTTCATCTTGTATGTTTTATTCAGTTTAATTACGATACCTACCACCCTTTCATTAATGCTATAGTATTCCTCTATGTTGCCAGCTATGTTTCTGTGAATTAGGAACCCCATTCCCAGTTCTCTTCTGTCTACCAAGCCCCAATAGCAAAGAACGCGCCCGTTCTGTAGCACCGTATAGGCCTCATCTGTCCTCCTAACCTCACTGAGCCCTATTATATCCCATTTAACACCCTCTAGCTCCTCGAATAGTACAGCTAGACTTCCCTCACTAGATAAGGTTCTAGCCATCTCCCTTACTTCTTGTGTGGGAAAATTAATGGAGACGATGGTGCGCGACAGGTTGTCCGCGTTCCTGGAGAGCAAAAATGCATTTGCAGACACCATGTTCGGGTTCCGCCCACACCGGTCCGCGCAAGATGTCTTGCTTCAGCTCGACCACGAGATCCTCGATCCAGTCGAGTATCCCCTGAATGACAAAGTTGTGCTCGCTTTGGATCTGAAGGGGGCCTTTGATAACGTGACCCACGAAATTATTCTAACACATCTCTCACAGGTGGATTCCGGCCAAAACACTTTCAACTATATTAAACAATTCCTCACTGACCGACAATCATACATTCGGATTCAGGACATTGAACACGGCCCTTACCGATTAGGCACGAGAGGGACTCCGCAGGGAGCGGTCCTCTCGCCCCTCCTATTCAATGTGGCAATGATGAGACTCCCCGCTCAGCTGGCGAAAGTCGAAGGCATACAGCATGCGCTGTACGCCGACGACATCACCATATGGGCGTCACACGGCTCGGCAGGAGACATGGAGGCAAGCCTGCAGCAAGCGGCGGACATCGTGGATGACTATGCCCGTCGCTGCGGCCTTCAGTGCTCCCCGTCCAAATCGGAATTCGTGCACATACGCCCCTCACCAAAGTGCACCGCAAAGATCGACCTCTCCCTTCACAGCGGACCAATACCCGAACGCGATGAGATTAGAGTACTGGGGCTTTTTATACACAAAAATCGTAGAGCAGACACAACATTGGCCAAATTGCGTAAGGTGGGGGACCAGGTGGGCCGGATGGTCCGCCGGGTTTCCAACAAGCGCGGGGGGTTACGATGCAAAGATGCCTTGCGGCTGGCGCATGCATTCGTAACCAGCCGAGTCCTGTACTCGGCTCCATACCTCCACCTACGCAAATCCGACGAGAATGCACTCGAAGTCATTCTCCGCAAAATCTACAAGCGCGCCCTCGACCTTCCTGTCAGCACCTCTAACCAGCGCCTTTTGGGCTTGGGAATGGTGAACACCTTCAAGGAGCTGAGAGAGGCGCACTTGACAAACCAATATACTAGACTCTCTAAAACACCGTCGGGTCGCCGCCTCCTTGCCCGGCTACACATCAATCACTCAATACACACGGAAGAGCGCGTACGGATTCCAGAAGTTTGGCGATACTCCTTGCACGTGCGCCCTCTTCCGGATAACATGACCCGAGACGACTACACTGGCCGACGCCTCGCGCGGGCGGAAGCCTTGGCTCGACACTACGGCCACATATTCGGGGTATTCTACGTGGACGCCTCCGGCCCACACCACGGTGGTTGGTATACGGCTGCGGTCGTCCACGAAAACACCGTTGTAAACGGACTCACATTCCGTGCACATAACATTACGCACGCGGAGGAGATCGCCATCGCACTAGCCACCGCAGATCAGGACTCGAGGGTCATCATCACCGACTCAAGGGGTGCCTGTCGCAATATTGAACAGGGATACATTCCGTACCGTGCTTATAAAATACTGCAGAACAGCAGCTACCTAGGTGCCCCCGCGCACCGAACGATCATATGGGCTCGGGCTCACACGGGCCTCGATGGTAATGAGACGGCCGATGCCGCTACCCGCGCGCTCACTCTCCGGGCACCCTCCTCGTCCCCTACCGATCCGGAACTCGAACCCAATCCTGCCTACACCTTTAAGGAGATCACACAATTTTATCAATCCGGCCATAACGTCTATCCTAAACCCTGTAAGGGCCTCACGAAGGCGGAGGAGCGAATCCTCCTTCGCCTTTATACTAAAACTCTATTGTGCCCGGCAATCATGAAACACTTTGACCCCGCTTGCACGGGGAAGTGCCTGCATTGTGAGGAAAGTTCCTCTGACATTTTCCACATGGTGTGGGCATGCCAAAAAACCCCAAACCTTACCCCACTACCCAACCCTTCGCGGGAGGACTGGGAGGCAGCCCTGCTCGGCTGCTCTGACCTGACGGCCCAACGGGCCCTGGTCGAGCGTGCCCGGGCCGCGGCCAACGCCAATGGGCTCCCGTAAGAGGGAGCCCACCTAGTGTTTGTACGGGGCGGCCCCTTAAGGACCATTCCCACCCTCCCTGTAAATAACATCTGTAAATAAATGTTTTTCAGACGCAGCAGTAGCGTTAAACGTTGCCAAGTTCAGGTTCCAATGGCGGCCTGTCCGGATCCAGAGATTCTTAGCACCCTCTGCTGCGTTGCAAATCTGACCGCCGCCGTGGTCAGTTGCTTCACAGCTGCTGGGGTCTGAGGGCCGTGAGTTATTTGACGTAGGCATGTAGGAGATAGTGGCCAGATGCTGAACCAGGGTGGCCAATCCTTCTCTGGTGAGGGAGTGCGTTCCCGGCGGTGGTTACCGGTGAGGCCGCACCCCGGGCCTCGTAATGCAGTTCCATCACCACGCGGATTTTTTAAAATCCAGTTGGGAACTGCGCGGCACCGGGATTTGAACCACGGACCTTTTGCATGTGAGGCGGATGCTCTAACCACTACGCCATCGCCGCACACCTCATGTAGATTTGACCAGTTCTAATTGCTTAGTCCCCTTACAAAGGTTAGGTCGGGCACGTATCTCTCGTTGCGCTGGTTCCAATTCTGGTTGGCTCTTGCGGATCTGTGAGCAGTGTAAATCTGTTATCGCAGATGAGGCGTTCTAATTTGGTACTTTTGCGCGTGGCCGATAGGTATCCCCATGACGTGTGTGGGGCGTTAAAATCACCAACCACTTCAAATTGTTCCCCTAGCTTGCACGTTCCCGCTATAAGGTACCCGAAGTCATCCCTCTTAGATTTAGTGGAGCTGTATAGACGTTTAGTATAAACAAGCTCTGCTGACTGCGTTTCTGAGGAATAATTTCAACAAGCACATATGGAATGGATGACGTCAGTGTGTGTTCTATAGTTGTCGAGCGTTTGGATACGAGTATTGCGACAAGCGATGGCATTTGTTGATCTGTGTATGTTTGGAAGCCCGAGAGGGTAGGTGTGCAGTGCGTCTCCAGCATAGCCACGATATCCGGAGGGTGCGCGAAAGTGGCAGTATACTGTTGCAGGGAGCTCCACTTTCGTCGAAACCCCCTGCAGTTCTACTGCCACATGGTGAAGGCAGGACTAGGGGAGCCTATATTGCTCTTTTTGGACTGTGTCCTGAGTTAAGAGTGATGGGCGGATGTAAGGATGGGGTTGTTTGGTCAGACTTTTGGGGTTTGTAGCTAGTGGCAATGAGTCTTGGGGCCCTGTACTAAATGACGCGAAGCTTTCTTGTATGTGCTGCTTTAGCTCTGTTACAAGTACTTAGGTATGGGCCTTTAACATATCTCTAAGTTCTGCATGGAAATCATTAATTGCCTGAGTGATCATGCTGGTTACTTCCGCCTTAAGCGAGTCTCTCAGTTTTGTGAGGGCATCTTGCAACGCTTGCTTAGTGCAGTTATGTGCGTTAGGTGTGACAGGTACGTTGGGGTGGTTGTGTGATGAGAGCGGATGGGAGGAATTTGGTAAAGAAAATTTCAGGCTGGCAGGCCTCGCTGCCCAACTCACCTTAGCCAGAGGCGTCTGTCCAGCGGGCACTGGCTTCTTGGCTGGTGGCGATTCTGATCTCTCCGCACTCGCGGCTCTGTTCTTTTGGGGGATCAGTCCCAGGGTGGTGGTGCTGGTTTTGGATGCGGTTCCTGGCGTGTTGTTTAGGGATTCCAAGGCCCTGTCCTGATACTTCCCTCTGCTCTTGAATCGGCTGCGCCTCCTTCTGGATCTGGGCTGGTGTCCCTTGGGTGGTGATGTAGGTGGTGGTGTTAACGCGTTCGCCTCCGGTGCTTTCTTGACGTAATGCTTGTTTGGAGGTTTATGTTCTCTCGCAGGACATTTGGAGTGCGTAGCTGGGTGGTCACCATTGCAGTGGAAGCACTGAGTTGCACAGCTGTGCTCCAGCGCTGGTGTCTCAACTCCACATGCTTGGCACCGGCGTTTTGTCGGGATTTGACATACGTCTGCCCAATGTCCAAGTGCAAGGCAGATTGCGCAAACTTGTTTGCGAGCACCGTGGATGTAGCATCGGTATTCCGCACGGTAGTAGTAACCATAACGTGGAACTTGAAGGGCTGCAAAAGTTGTCAACGCCGTGTTTGTGGATTCCATCATTCGGGCGTGCAAGACTTCGGCGTCGGGTGCGTAGATGTTGTCGAGGAGTTCGGTGGGTGAAGTATTTTTCTCGGGGCCGATGATGACTCCCTTACAAGAATTGTCAGGCGTGGCTACGTAAGCTTGCATTTCATATATTTGTGATCCTAGATTTAGTTCAGTCACGGCTTGCAACTTTGTAGCAATAGTTTCGCCTGGTGTGCTTGCGATGGCTATTTTGCGTTCCGCTTGGGTGCGAAAAAGGAGCTTGTTTACTGTTTCTCCTGGCAGCCCAGCAGTCATGCAGATGGCGCGTGCCAGCACGTGATGTGCCCGGTCACTAAGGTGAAGGCCTCCTCGTGGTCGGAAAATCACCTTGAAGTCATCCACAGGTAGGGGTGGCAGTCGCGGGGTCACTTGATTTTTGGCAGGCAAGGGCTTGAGTGCGTAATTCGCTGCGGTCTTTGTCTTGCGTCGGCGGGTAGCAGTGAACAAGGAACCATCGTCCGGATCCACTGGATATTCTTTGGTGTCTGCAACATCCATTGCTGCTGATTCGATGGTGGAAACCAGAGAAGCCATGCCTAAGCAGTGTAGATCAGGCACACACCGAATGTCACTGCAACGCGCTCGGCGTTCGCACGAACGCGGCCAAGCGCCGAAAGTTGCAGCGGCGTCGGTGCGGTGTCATGGAGATGCCGATGCATCAGCCATGCACGGTGACCAGAAAGTTGTTGAGAAGAGCACTTTCACGTTTTGAAACACTTTAAACAGTCTTGGCTGTGAAAGTCCTCACCGGAAAGTCCGAAGTAGATCTGTTCAACGAGAGCGCCGTTGACAAAAACCCATGGAAGCGTCAAAGGACTGGGAGGAGCGATGAAAAAACACGTCCGTTCCGTTCCATGGTCGAGTGAAGAGTCCACTATAGAGTGTTCGCGCTTTGCTAACGTAGCGTCGCTGTGCATAGCGTGCGCGCACGTCAACGCTAAATTCGAATATACTGGGCCCTTCACGATGCGTTCGCGGCTGTTTTGCTAGCTCCACATATACCAAATTTGGTGTTACGTGAAGTCAATAGATGACGAAGATATACGGCTGTAGTAAGCATGATAATCCTAGCACCCGTGTCATGCAACAGCATGACAACATACCACGCTCCCACCGTGCTCGCAGCCGTCTCGCTAGCTCCGCACATGCTAAATTTGGTATCACGTGACGTGAATTGATGACGAAAATAAGCGACACATTCAAACATGACAATCATGACACGCAAGTCATGTACGGCATCATTTACCTCCACCTCGTAACGTTGTGCTGATTTTAAAGTGACATATCAACATTTCTCATTCATGCTTCGCATATCATCCATTCCCATTGCAAGTGGGATCTGCCAATTTTTTAACTCTTCTAGTTACTATATGTGACCCATACAGGGACGTAGCCGGAAGTTGGCGCGCCAGGCTCGTATGCCTTAATTCCATACCTCTTTCTACCACTATGCTTTACCATACTACCACATTACACCTAGCCTAGCATGGCGTCATACAACAACAGCCTGCCCCAAGCCACAACTGTCCAATTAGTACAGTGCCCCTCAAAAATACAGGTCACGATACGGAACTGTGTGGCCTGTTAGCACCGGGTCACGCGTTCCGCACTAATTTTTGTGCCCCCCTCCCTTTGTTTCTGTTTTTAGGGACGAAGCTCCTTATAGCGACACCCATTCGTCCCTCGTAGTCTGTAACAAGTATAACAATTTGACCTCCAAGGTGGTGCCGGTGAGATAATTCTTCTGTGCGTTGTTGAACAATAAAAAATAATGCTCAATGTACATGTCAATGGCTGATAATGGGGAATGAGAGACAGGAGCATTCGGCTTTTAGTTAACGCGCAGGCCGCGATCACCATTAGCAGCCATTGGCATGTGCATTGAGCAGTATCTGACAAGAAAGGGTTGATACGTTATACTCGCTGGGTGTAACCTCCTTAGCTTTAGAAATGTTTAGCGAGCGTTGAGCCGCAGTGCCGTGAATACAATGAACTTGTATATACCATGAATGAAATCGAGGTGGTTAAAAATGGCAAGTAGATACGAAGCGCAAGCCGTAAGAAAGTAAAAGCCGAATTCTCCGCCTCTCATTTTCCATTAGCAGCCATTGGCATGTACATTGAGCACTATCTGACTGTAAAAGTTTGCTATGTCATACTCGCTGGGCGTAACCTCCTTGGTTTTCGAAAGGTTTAGCGAGTGTTCGGCCGCAGTGCCATGAATACAGTGAACTATTGAGCTCGAGGTGGTCAAATGTGGGAAGTGGACCCGAAGCGCAAGCTGGGGGAAAGTGTGCGTGTGTCACCTCTCGTTTAGTCCTTGTAATGTCCGCTGGATGGCGGTGCTTCTATATGGGGAATATATGATGGAAATATGCGAGATGGTAGTACTTGGAGTGTTGAATAGATGGACGAACAGACACATAGACAGATGCATGGATGGACGCATGAACGGACGCAGGGGCGGCTGCATGGACGAACACAGGGACGGACGCACGAACAGATGCACGCACGGACGGGCTGATGGACGCATGGACGGTAACACTGATGGACGCATGGACGGACGGTAGCAAGAACGAATGGACGGACGAATTCTTCGCCCCACTCTCCATCATTCACTCCGTGGATATGCTGCCATTTTTTTTTGTTCTTTTTTAATCCCGTCTCTCCCCCTACATTCACCGCAGCTATCCAAGGGCATGAAATTTGAAGTCGTGTCAACAACCACAACCACGCTTAAGCTGGGGTGCTTTCTCTTAAATCTTGGTCTCCGACATGCACTTGTTTTGCGTACGCATTAAACGAGGTGCGTTGAGAAAAAGTGGCTAACGGTTTAGAGCACTTGGTACTCGAGAACTCAAAGCCGTCGCGTGGGCCTCAGCACGTGATTGCCGATAACTTTAAGTGTGTTTAGAAAATTTTGTTAACAATTTAGAGTACTTCGTACTCTACTATGGGAGAGCATAAAGCCGTCCCGAATCGTGTCATCTCAAACACGGAAGGGGGGGGGTTAGAAAAAGGGGGTAACGATTTAGAGCACAGCGTACTCTACTATGGGAGAGCATAGAGCCGTCCCGAATCGTTGGGGGGGGGGGTTAGAAAAAGGGGGTAACGATTTAGAGCACAGCGTACTCTACTATGGGAGAGCATAGAGCCGTCCCGAATCGTTGCATCTCCAACAACGACCAAAAAAATGCAGTGAATATAGGTAGATATTAACGTGTATACGTTTATACGTATTTTACAAACATCAGCCTTCCTTTCGGCTACAGTTCTGTTCCCGCTGCCTTGATGATCCCTGATATGGATGTAATTAAGGCGACGTTAATCTTTGGTTTTCCCATCTAATAATCAATCAATAAATCAGCTCTTTAGTTCAGACAAGCGCATGTCTCAGATGCAAGGGCAAAAGACACATGTGCTCTGCCTGACGGGACCTCACCACTCGACTGCACCCACTGAGAGCTTGGACGAAGAAATGAAATATTATCATACATCATTAATACCTGCAAAAAACAGTTATTAATGCGAAGCATTTCTTAGCGAACTTCGGCACATTTGAGCGTATCTATCTATCTATCTATCTATCTATCTATCTATCTATCTATCTATCTATCTATCTATCTATCTATCTATCTATCTATCTATCTATCTAGCCGCCTACGGCTTCAAGCTCTCCTGGCAGTCTCTGTAATGGTATCGATACAAACTTAGTATGGCATAACATGACTGTCTAAAAAACATATTTGAGTACTCATAACATGAAAATCATGACATGTATGTCATGAATGTCATGGTTTACATTTCATGGTCTTGCAGCTCTTGCGCCTTTCGTTCACATGGCATGTTGAAAAACTGGTATGGTATGACATGATTGCATGTCGAACACAAGCGACAGACCCTAACATGAAAATAATGACTTGCGTATCATGTAACAACATGACTACATTCCACGCCCATTATGCGCTCGTGGCTGTTTCGCTAGCGTCAATTATACCAAATTTGATATTACGGTACGTGAATGGATGACGAAGGTATGTGAATGGAGCAAACATGATAATCATGAGATGCATGTCATGTAACAACATGACTACATGATACGCTCATGACGCGCTCGCAGCCGTTTCAAAAGCTTTATATGTACCAAACTCGGTATTACGCGATGCGAACGGACGACATAGGTAAATGACACATGCAAACATGATAATCACGACATGCGTGTCATGAAATAACATGACTACATGCCACAGTCAAAGCATCAATACATTTTGACGTGACGTGGTGCGTGTGCTCACCGGCGTTCATTTCGTCGGGTCACGCCGGCATTGCCATGTTAGGCACCGGTCCTGCCATATAATCGCCGGCGCGCGCCGCACTGCGTTGCTTGACGCATGCGCGTTTCAGTGCGTCCGGCGTTCCTCCGTCACGAAAAGAGGGAGACGAAGTGTTGTCTGGATGCATCGGCGTGAAATGGAGCATGTTGCATTTCGCGCCGGTTGCCATCGTCCTGCGCCGTAGACGCTGGCCATGCCTGGCATCAGACTATAGAGTGCTCGCGTTTGCTAACGTAGCATCGCTATGCCCAGCGTGTGTGCACGTCACCGATACATTATAGTATATTGGGCCCTTCATGATGCGCTCGTGGCCGTATGTTAGCTCCACACATACCAAAGCTGGTGTTACGTACGTGACGTCAATGGATGACGAAAATATATGACTGGTGCAAACATGATAATCCTGACACGCGTGTCATGCAAGAATATGACAACATACCACGCTCACAGCGTGCTCGCGGCCGTTTGGCTAGCTCCACATGTTTGGTTTCAAGTAACGTGAATAGATGAAGGCAAACGACACATCCAAACAGGATAATCATGACCCGGAAGTCATGTACGGCATCATTTACCACTTCCTCGTAACGTTGTACTGCTTTTAAAGTGACACATCAACAATTCTCATTCGTACTTCGCATATCATCGATTTCAACTGTACGTGGTATCTGCCATTTTTTTAATGCAAAGCATTTCTTAGCGAACTTCGGTGACGTTGGGCGTCTGTCTATCTATCTATCTATCTATCTATCTATCTATCTATCTATCTATCTATCTATCTATCTATCTATCTATCTATCTATCTATCTATCTATCTATCATCTTTGAGCGTCTATCTGTCTATCTAGCCGCCTACGACTTTTAGCTCTCCTGGCCGTTTAGATAATGGTATCAATACCAAACTTCGTATGGGATAACATGACTGTATGAAGAACATATTTGACTAGTCATAACATGAAAATCATTAAGTGTGTGTCATGACTGTCATGATTTACATTTCATGGTACTGCAGCTCTTGCGGTGGTTTCGTTTACATCGCATGTTGCAAAACTGCTATGGTATGGCATGATTGCATGGCGAAAACAAGCGCCAGACCCTAATACGAACATCATGACGTGCGCGTCATGTAACAGCCTGACTACATGCCACGCTCATTATGTGGTCGCGGCCGTTTCGCTAGCATCACATATACAAAATTTGGTATTACAGTACGTGAATAGATGAAGGTATGTGACTGGTGCAAACATGATAAATATGAGAAGCATGTCATGTAACAACATGTCTACATGCTAGCTTATTATGCGCTCACGGCCGTTTCGCTAGCTTCACATGTACCAAACTCGGTATTACGCGACACGGACGGACGACATCGTTAAATGACACATCCAAACATGATAATCACGGCATGCATGTTATGTAACAATATGACTACATGCCACACTCATGATGAGCTCGTGGCCGTCCGTTTCGCTAGCTTCACATATGCCAAATTTGGTATTACGTGGCGCCAATGGATGACGATGGTATGTGAATGGTGAAAAAATAATAATTATGAGATGTGTGTCATGTGGGAACGTGACTACATGCCACAGTCAAGGCGCCAATACATTTCGACATGACGTGGTGCACGTGCTCGCCGGCGTTCATTTCGCCGCGTCACGCCGGCGTTGCTACGCCAGGCGCCGGTCCTGCCATAGACTCGCAGGCGCGTGCCGCGCTAGGTTGCTTTGACGCATGCGCGTTTCAGCGCATCCGGTGTCACTCATTCACGAAAAGAGGGAGATGCAGTATTGTCTGGGTAACGCATCGGCATAGAGTAATGTTACTCTATGGTATCAGGAAAAGCAGCATGTTGCGTTTCGCACCGGTTGTCGTCGGACCGCGCCTACGGACGCTCGTCGCGCCTGGCGTCAGACTATAGAGTGAGAGACTTTTCATTTCAAGCATAGAAAAATTTCGGGTGGGGCTCTCAGTCCAGAGCTTCAACAGCCGCTGCTGCGTCCCGTGCACGCAGAACCAGCGCCCGCTAGCCACTCGGGCTTTCATGACGCAGCATGGCCTCCAAATCTTTTAGAATAGGAATAGGGGAGGAGTTGGCATGAGTGCCTGGCTGGCGGACGCTGACATTCCAGCGTTACGTCAACTAACGTTGGTACCGCTCCACAGCCAGGGAATTTGTCAGGGTAAGAAGTGGGATGGAGGATGTGGAGGAAATAGAGGTTCGGAAACGTGTTCGCCTGCAGTTGACGCACCGCAGTTGCATCTTCTCGTGTGAGCGCGTGTGGTGTGGTGGAGGGTACCGAATGCGTTCTCTTCTATAGTAATCGAGAGTCTCTCGATATCCTAGAAGTTCCGTGCTTGTTTCCTCCTCATCTGGGTTGGGCAGATCTTCCTCCGGATCCCGGTTAGTGAGTGCTCGGGTAGCTGCATGAGCGCAGTCATGACCGGGCAGAGAGGCGTGCCCAGGAGTCCAGACAAGTCGGAACTTGTGTGGCGTGTGGAATGTGGTGTTCAAAATACCGTGCGCGTGCTGTGAGACAATACCCCGTGTGAAGGCACGGCAGGTATCCATTGAGTCTGTAAAGATTAGAATAACATCTGCGTCAGGAAGATTTATGGCAGCGTGAGAAATCGCCAGAGAGACGGCACACTCTTCGCCTTCAGATATGTTCTTTGTAGGTACGCTGATTGAGGCTACTACGTCGTGATCATTGTTCGCCACTGCTCCAACTGTAAAACTGCGGGAATGGTGTCTAGCGGCGTCGCAGTATAAGAGAGTGTTTGGAGGAGACTGATTGATGAGGCGCCTGAGGTTTTTCGCCCTTGCCCGCTGGCACTGAGCGTTGCGCTTGGGGTGCATATTGCGTAGAAGTGGCGCGACTGTAATTCTTGCTCGGAAGTCAGTGGGTAGCTGTTTCCCTGGTGTGCTGTATCCCCATCGATTTGGAGGGTACCCTAGCCTGACGAGTAGTCGCTCTCCCACTTAGGTGCTGCGGAGGAGTCTTCGTAGCTGACTATTACGTTGTGACTCGGTTAGTTCTCTCAGGTTGTTGTGTACACCCTTGGCTAGGAGACGGTTGGTGGATGCGTACGTAGGTAGTCCAAGCGCCGCCTTGGCGGCTCTACGGGGGAAAATGTCCAGTCTTCTCTCTTGTGCAAGCGTTAGGGCTTTAGAAGGCACGTTTTAGGTGATACGACTTACTATGCAGGCATTAACTGTACGTAGAATGACTTGTTACTGAAGTCCATGCCTTCGGTTGGTGATGCGGCGGATCATATGCGTGAGTTGAGAAACTTGCTGTTCTAATATTTTCATGGTCTGCGTTGCCTTGAGATCAACTTGTATATGAAGGCCAAGGACGCGGAGTTTCTGTACGCAGGGAATTACATGGTCCTCTAAGGTGACTGTGATTTGCGGGCTGTTGTCGGGCTTTCGCTGGGGACGACGAATGAGTAGAAGTTCCGACTTATTTGCAGAGCACTTTAGACCACCTGCTCGTGCGTATGCTTGAAACGTATTCACTGCTTTTTGGAGGGCATATTGTATTTGTCCGTCTGAGCCTTTGGTCACCCATATAGTGACGTCGTCCGCGTATAAAGCATGTCACAGACTCGAAATGGTGGCGAGTATAGGCGGTAACTTAGCCATGGCGATATTGAAGAGTGTCGGGGATAACACCGATCTTCGTGGCGTGCCTTTACCCGCGAGCTTAATGATGTCACTGTGAAGAGCCTAATCCTATGGTTGCCGTCCTGTTTGTTACAAATGCTTTCACATAATCGTAAACTCGTCGTCCACAGTGTATCGACGCGAGATTCTCCAGTATTAGGTCATGCGAGACGTTGTCAAACGCACCGCGGATGTGCAAGGCAAGCAGAGCTCTAGTTTGCGTAGAACTGAGCCTGTCCATTACTTTCTTCTTTAGTTGGAGAAGTACGTCTTGCGTAGAAACATGGGCCCGGTACCCAAACAGTGTGTCCGGAAAAAATCCCTGGGCCTCAAGATATGGTTGCAGGCTTTGGAGGACGACATTCTCCATTAATTTACCGAGGCTAGACGTCAACGAGATTGGTCGCAAGTTTACAAGCTCTAGAGATTTGCCGGACTTAGGAATTAGTGTTATTTCGGCATGTCTCCATTCCTGGGGTAACGTTCCGGATTTCCAGTGAGTGTTGTAAAAATCTGTGAGCTGTTCTAGATCTTCGTCGTTAAGGTTTCGTATGAAAGAGTATTGGATGCTAGCTTTTCCTGGTGCTGTGTTGCGCTTGCTACTCAGAAGGGAAGCTCGAACTTCGCGCACAGTGATATCAGCATCCAGCGGTGTTGACTCTGTATATGGGTAGTTTTTATATTTTGGTTGAGGGCCTGCAGCGATGTATTTTACTTGACGCGTCTGTAAGATACTGTTTTCTCCCACATCCTGCTTGTGAAAAAATGTTTGGATGATACTGCTCGTGTAGGACTTGGTACTGTTCGGGTCAACAAGGGCTCTTAGTATGGCCCACGTGCGCGCAGTGCTTAGTGTTCCATTAAGTGACTTACAAAAGTTGTGTCAATTGTTCCTCGTGAGCTCTGTGGCGTATTGTTCGGCTTCCAACGTGAGTTGAGCAATGTGAAGTTTAGGCTTGCGATTGTGTCTCTGCCTACGCCAGCGTTTTATGAGGCTTCTGCGTGCTTCCCACATGTGTGGAAGGTGCCTGTCGACATCTTGAATTGCGGTTGTAGTGCTTATCCTCTTGGTCGCTTTATCAAGGTCAGCTGGCAGGCACTGTAGCCATTCATTTAAAGGTCTCCCATTGTTGTCAGTCTGAGCGTGCTGTTTTCTAAATGTATCCCAATTAGTGAGACGGACCTTCCGCTTTAGAGCACGGGGGTTGGAGATGTGCAATGTAGTGGAAGTGATGCAATGATCAGTACCTAACGTTTCATGCAGATTTGACCAGTTATAATTGCTTAGTCCCCTTACAAAGGTTGGGTCAGGGCACGTATCTCTGGTTGCGCTGTTTTCAATTCTGGTTGGTTCTTGCGGATCTGTGAGCAGTGTAAATCTGTTATTGCAGATGAGGCGTTCTAATTTGGTACCTTTCGATGAGGCGTTCTAATTTAGGGGAGCTGTAGATGTTTAGTATAAACAAGCTCTGCTGACTGCGTTTCTGAGGAATAATTTCAACAAGCACATGTGGAATGGATAACGTCAGTGTGTGTTCTATATTTGTCGAGTGTTTGTATTCGAGTATTGCGACAAGTGATGGCGTTTGTTGATCTGTGTATGTTTGGAAGCTCGAGAGGGTAGGTGTGCAGTGCGTCTCCAGCAAAGCCACGATATCCGGAGGGTGCGCGAAAGTGGCAGTGTACTGTTGCAGGGAGCTCCTCTTTCGTCGAAACACCCTGCAGTTCCACTGCCACATGATGAAGGCAGGACTAGGGGAGCCCATATTGCTCTTTTTGGACTGTGTCCTGAGTTGGGAGACGTGGCGTTTCAGCGCGCGCGTGAGACGCATGTCACGTCAGCTCCGTCGGAAATCGACTAATGTTGTGGACTTTTGGCAAATATCCACCAGAAACTGGTTTCAGCGTTTCGGCGAAGCCATCAGGAACCCCTGGATACCTATTTTATCCAGGTAGGCCCATTTTCCGCCAATCTACGACTGGTTGAACACCACGCGACGCCCGAGCCCGGCTAAACCTAACGCCGACGAGGCTTACGCCCGGGCTCCCAAGCCATGGCAGCGTCCACGAAGACAGGCTACGACCCCAGCACGATGCAGTGGGTTGACATCAAGGTGGCAGAAACACTGGAAGACCCCATACCAGGTGAAGACGAATATCTTCAGATCATGGTTCGCCAACTGCAAGAGAAGCTCGCTAAAATGAAGCCCCGAGGCTCGACGGCCGCCGCCCAGCCACAGGCTCGCAAAACAGGATCAACACCCGCAGCTTGCGTTGAGTCCCCGCGGAAGCTGGCGACGTGGAAGCCAACACACACGCCTCGAATCCGGTCGGACGAGTTGGTTATTGTGCTTAAACCAAAAATAACCATGGATCTGCACGCTGCGTTCGGCCCAGGCGAGATTAGCACAGCAGTGCAACGCTTCACCGGCAGCACCACGAACGCTGGTGTCTCCGTGTGGCCGGTGTGGGACCGAAACATCGTTGTTGTAGGTGTGCAAACGGAAAGCCTGGCCTCGAAGCTGATCGGGGGACATCACGCTGACGATCGGGAACCGCCAGGTACCATTTCAAGGACATTTGAAATCAGCCGGAGAAACCTGCAAGGGTGTCGTCACCATCGCAGACAATGAAACTTCGGAATCCCTTCGACGCAAGCTCAAGTGGATCGACGGCGAAATTTTGTTTGTGCGGAAACTCGGAACATCCAATGTTGCAGTGGTGACCTTCAAAGGACGCCGCGTTCCAATATTCCTTCACTACTGCTGTGAAAACGTGCCAGTTGCACTACTACAAGAAAACGGTTCCGGCATGTTACCGGTGTGGAACGGTGGGCTACAGACCGGATGCGTGCCCCAATCCGGACAACCAGCGGTGCATTCACTGTGGTGCGAAGGTGGAACTCACTCTGGAGGGCCCAGTGAAGCACGACTGTCAGCCCGAGTGCCTTATATGCGGTGAAAACCATTTCACCGGCTCAGCGCAGTGCATCGGAAAATTCCGGAAGGCATGGAAGCCCGCTCTAACACAGCGGCAACATGGACTAAAAAACAAGCAAGAAGAGCCCTCAGCAGCTCTCACGACTGACGAAAAAGCGAAGCCCATGCATAACAAGCCCAAGCCGATCAAAGCCCCAGCCCGACAGAAGTCGAGGCCGTCTACCTTCGGCGCCGAGGATTTCCCGTCACTGGCAAACCCGCCCAAACAGGTGAGCAATTGGGTAGGGGTCTCCTCTCAGTCTCCCACCACCACCACTGCTTCCCCCTCCAATCCTGAAATTTTAAAACAATTGGAAGCCATGAAAAAACGCATTAAAACTCTGGAACGCGAAAATCGGGTGCTGAAAGCGTCGCGGGCTGCTACTCCTCCACCACCGTCGGAACCGGTGGCTATGCACACCTCCGACTGCTCGGACGATGAGCAAGACACTCAGTCAGACGTATCGGGTAACACTAGTGTGTCTAAAACTGTAGTAGGTGCTTCGAACGACATAGAAGGTCGACTAAGCAGACTAGAGGCTAAGCTTGAGGAGCAGAGCAAAATGATCCTAGAACAAACCAAGCTTACAGTACAAGACATTATTCCGCAGCAGCTGAACCTATCAGTTCAAGCCGCTATGCAAGACCTCAAGCAAAGCGTTTTGCCAATTCTCACAGCCAGTGTACTACAAACCATTCAAAATTGGCTCACACCCCAATTGGACGAACTCAAAACTAGCATTAAGACAACAGAACAACCCCCGCCGCAAAATTGTTATCGTAACCTGGCAAATTCTGAATCCGAGAGCAACATAGCCCAGCCGTTAACAAACCAAACTGAGTCCCCCACGCTCTCCAGGCTCCCACGCTGGCTGCAGTGGCGAAAATGACAACCTCCTCAATACTAAATTCATCATGGCAGGCAATTTTAAATATAATAATAAAAGCTCCAAACAACAGCCACTCGATATTTTCCAGTGAACTGCAGGGGTTTAAAGATAGAAAAAGAGGGCCACTCTAACCTTTTCCTGCAGCATCAACATTTTACCCTTGCAGTTTTGGCGCTACAAGAAACC